>JACVVK020000137.1:687500-822500 GCA_018292915.2 Batillaria attramentaria | reverse complement strand
GGATTCGCGACTCTGTGTGTGTGTGTGTGTGTGTGTGTGTGTGTGTGTGTGTGTGTGTGTGTGTGTGTGTGTGTGTGTGTAAAACAGAAATACTGTCGCACGCACCAGAGTGACTAACAGGGTGAGGGTTTGCGTATAAAGTAGCGCTTAGCAGCAGCAGGCTTTCACTGCTTCGCCCTCCAGCCCTGCGGCGCCATGAGCATTTAAAAAAAGGATGGATATATATGTGCGCCGGTGAGAAGTCTACCATACCATACCATACCTTACCACATTAAAAGCGCATGTGCTATGTAAGCTTGTGTGAGAAGTTCGGGCGTGGACGCGCCTACGTTGTAAGTCTAGCATAAGGGGAGATCATCGGTTACGAATAACAGATTTGGCCAGTCACTGCGACGAGCCTCTGTAAGCCTACTAACGGTAAACGCATATACATAAATTTGCTGTTTACTGGTGACCACTACGCGTGGGCGGCGGGCCCGTTATGTTAACCCCGTCTTTAGCGTGGGAGGGCAGAAAATGGCCATTATGGTTGTGTGATGACCGGAGCAACCGGCCGCGGTAATTGTCTACTAGCCGTTGTGTTAGCACAATTACCAGTGCATATCTGGGTTCAAGGCAGTCAAAGTTCAAGGTGTTGTGAGTGGTGGCGTTCATTTATTTATCTATTTGTTTAATTTGTCTTCTTCTTCGTCGTCCTCCCCCCCCCCTTCCCCCCACCCCCACCTACCTCACCCTCCAACATCCTTTTCAACACCTGATCACCCAAATTTATAGGCCTATATATGCGTTTACCGTTAGTAGGCTTACAGAGGCTCGTCGCGGTGACCACTACGCGTGGGCGGGCCCGTTGTGTCTGTAACGTGGGAGGGCAGAAAATGGTCATTAAGTTGTCTGATGACCGGAGCGACCGGCCTCGGTAATTGTCTACTAGCCGTTGTGTTAGCACAATTACCAGTGCATATCTGGGTTCAAGGCAGTCAAAGTTCAAGATGTTGTGAGTGGTGGCGTTCATTTATTTATCTATTTGTTTAATTTGTCTTCTTCTTCTTCGTCGTCCTAACCCCCCTCCCCCCCCTCCCCCACCTACCTCACCCTCCAACATCCTTTTCAACACCTGACCACCCACACTCACAAAGAAGTGGGCCGACTGTGGTGACACCTCAGAACTAATGAACAAGGCGTGACTGACTTCATTTATAGCTGTTTGGTTGTCACCGACTGACGTCATGAAATGGCCATCACTTTCGACGCCTTTCAAATTCTCTATTTGTTCACTTACTACGCTCCAGTCTTACCGCTGCCGTTTTTCCGGTGAGCAAAACCATCAACACTTTCTCCCGCCCACCCCCCACTGCACACCCACCTCCCCTCCCCTTCCCCATGTCCGGCTACTAATGTACTACAGCTCGCTACCACTGTGACGTCACAACCCACTAGACAGCCGATATCGGCCGCGCGTGCAGTTTGTTACTGATGGTGACCTTTAGAAGCACTAACAATTTTGTTCTCTCCAGTTTCGTTTTATTTCGGTCAAGCTGTGCAGGCGGACGGAAGAATTGTAATGATGAAAATGGTATCATTATAACTGACTGCACTGCCCCCCCCCCCCCTTCCCTCCCCGCGGCCTTTTCTCCCCCCCCCCTCCTGAAACTACTCAGTTGTGACTTATGGTGTTAGAAGCAGTTACAAATTTGTTTCTTCCTCTGGTTTCGTTTCAGATCATTTTCAGTGCGGGTGAAACGGAAACAATCATAATGATGAAAATAGTATTATTCTAGATACATTATACACTGCACCCCCCACCCAAGTTCTCCCATCCACCCGCCACCATGAGTTCTAGGCACTTGCAAATTTGTTTCCTCGGGTTTCGTTTCATTTCGGTCAGACCGGAACGGAATGAATGAATATAATGATGAAAACAGTATCATTATAGCTACTGTTAGTTTCTTCGTTGACAGAACACACACACGCACGCACGCACGCACGCACGCACACACACACACACACACACACACACACACAATTCAGACCATTTTCAGACAAGACCATGAAGGAAACAAAACGGAACCCAACACATTAAAACTGGTAAGTAAAACCTGTATAAGGCGGACATACAAAGGCCGGGCTGGGTCAGAATGTTCGACGGTCCTCCCTGGACATGTGTCCGCTTTTGCAGGGCTGATTTGGGGGATACTTTCGGGCGTCCTCCTACTGGAGGTGTTCTTCCGCCCGGTGTCAGCCCAACCAGGTTTTACTGTACTTCTAACCTTCACTAATGCTGAACGTGCCGTGGTGTCAGTGGCGAAACCCGTCAACGCTGATTTCTCCCACACGTTTGGTTAATATGCTACGATCGTCATCAAGTAGCCACAGTTTCGAATCGCTGGTGTGAGACAACCACGTCACACAGACTGTGACGTAGGCGATTAGCAGCTAATTCGGTTTGACGAAATCAGCGATTAACTGATGACACGCATCGGTCAGACGGCCGCTGTGACGAAAACATCACGACAACAATGATCCACGACCTACCAGTGAACACCACAAACGTTACGTCGCGTCTAAAGGCCGGTTACTCACTAATCACATTCAACACGACATTATCCTATGCGTTGTTTTCGGGGATTACCCCCCGTTCTATCCCCGCGCGCGCGTAATCGTTACAGGATTTTGCTTTACATCACGGGGAACTAATTTCAACACCGCGTATTAGCGTGGGGATACTGTCATGGGTGTTTGTTGTTTTTGGAGAAGCTTTTGCTGTACAGATGTCAATGACAGTGGTCAAGCTTATGGAATGAAGAGGAGTATTTTGGAGGCGTAGATCATAGCAGAGAGACTACATAATGTAGTCTCTCTGATCATCATAGTTAGCCTGTGCGGAGGTGGGGGGGGGGGGGGGGGTACGTAACCGAGGTCGTTGTTTAGGGGTTTGTTTGTTTGTTTGGGTTTTTTTTTTTTGGGGGGGGGGGGGTTGTTGTTATTTGATTGTTTGTTGTTGTTGTTGTTGTTATTTTTTTGTTTTTTTTTGGGGGGGTGGGGGGGGGGGGGGTGAAGGGGCGCAGAATACGCCATTCAACGGTAAAATTTTCAATTTTAGAGAGATTCGTGCATGTCGTTACAAGACGAGAGAGAGAGAGAGAGAGAGAGAGAGAGAGAGAGAGAGAGAGAGAGAGAGAGACGGGGGGAGGGGGATAGAAGAAGTGACGTAACAACAAACAAGAAAATTTGGTTATCATGTGTACTTTCTCTATCTTTCATCTGTTTTAGATAGTTCTTGTAGTTTGTTGTTGAGTATCCTGGAATGTAGAATAGCAGGACAGCCTGTTAGAGAGGCAGCAGTGCCTAAATGCTCTATCCTGAAAAACGTTTCATCATCATCATCATCATCATCATCTCTCTCTCTCTCTCTCTCTCTCTCTCTCTCTCTCTCTCTCTCTCTCTCTCTCTCTCTCTTCCCAGTATCCTTGAATGTCATGAATGCCTGTAAAATAGGCAGCAGTGCTGTGTATCCCGAATAAAAAAAAATGTTTCGTCATCATCAGCTCTCGTGTGACTTGTGACCTCATTTGTAACTGACGTATTTCGTGTAGTCTGAGTATGTATTGTTTATTAGTGCGAGATTTGCCGCAAGAAAACTTTCGAATCAGAGTAACACTGGAAAAACAAACGCACGCCCGCTATTTTGTTTCACAACCTGTATATGTTACAGTGAATTTTTTTTTCTTTTACTGTAACTACCTTACATACGTACATATTGGTTGCGTGAAATGTACTTGCATTTTTTATTTATTTTGTATCTTCTACTGTGAGAACTTGTATGTTTTGTTTTATACTATGGCTATCTTATATGTAGAGTTCCGTCAGATACACTTGTATGTATTTATTATTTTCACTGTGATTATCTCAAATGTTTGAGTTGTTCGAGATGTACCTCTATGTGTTTACTTTCTTTACCATGTCTGTCCTAAAACACACACACACACACACACACACACACACACACACACACACACACACACACACACACACACACACACACACACACACACAAGATGAGTTGAACAGGATGCACTCCTGTGTTCGGCTTAAGAAAATCATGGGTCAATGATTTCCTGAAATCCCTGGCCTTTGAAATCAGGGATTTCATGAAATCCCTGGAAATTTTAGGGATTTCATGAAATCCCCGAGTGAAACAGTAATTAACTTACTGAAAATTTTAGGGATTTCATGAAATCCCTGATTACACAAATGCACTGTAACATATATAAGCTCTTCGCTGATTTCAACCAACGACCAATCATATTTGGAAACTTGGTAGGTGTGTGATTGCTTTCAACTTGAAACTTCTTGCCTCGAGCCACTGACGTAGTGAAAATTCCACCCACGTTTCCGGGTTTCCTACAATGTTTTCCAAGAGTACATGTTTGTGTTGTCCACTTCGTTCAGTGCTAATGGACATTCGCACGCACACGGCTGCTAAACGGCTTAGCGGTCACATAACCTGACGTCTGACGGTAATGCAAAACTGTTATGCCCTCCTCCCCCGACCGGCAAAATCGTCAACAATGCGCACGTCATTTCTTTCGTCTGTCAGTCACGCTCAGTGAGATAATGAGTCTAAAAGGCAGATCGGAAGGCCTGGCACAGGCCGCCAGTGCTCGTTATAGAGCTGCATTACTATTTATAATCGCTCGGGATGGCACTGGCTCGGCAGATGGCTCTGGAGGTGTAGTAGGCGTATCAAGTTAAGCTATAATCCGATCCAGCCGCCACTCAGCGCTGTATTTAAAGTCAGGCGCGCGCGTGCAGGGACCATCAGACCTGGGCAACACTCGCTGGCACTAGCTGTCACGTCAGTCAGTCAGTGTGCTGCTTACAGTCGTCGTCGCTGGTGGTGCTGGTGTTGTTGGTGGTGGTGGAGTTGTCGCTGTCGCTCAGTACCTTGAGACAGAAAATGGTTTTTACTCCCTCTCATCCCGCTATGTTTTCTGGCAAAGGCTCCGTGACAGAATCTGAGGTAAGGATACAAAATGTAAAAGTCAAAACTTGGACTTAAGAGATTTTTTTTTCTTACTTGAGCGAGCAGAATGGGCTAGAGTAACCGACAAGGTGAGATTTCGTATGCAGCATTCTGTGAACCAGATTTTGCCGATTCAGTCGATCGGTATGTCCTTGACTGAATCAGAGATACGAACTGAACCTGAATTTCAGTAACAGTTTCCGAAACTCCCAGAGGAAAAGAAAAAGGCAAATTTGGTTTTAGTAGCTAGCAAGGTGTGCTTTTGCGCTTACCATTCTGTGAACCAAATTTTGCCGACATATTCATACTTTTGACCAGCCTCGCGTAAAGGCTTTCGTAACCGTTGTTAATTCTTGCTAGAACTGAGGCGAAATGCTGTTTTTTGTTATCGTTGTTATGTGCGGATTATCTTCAAATGTCGCACAGTTTGTCGGTGATAAAATTAAGGATGGAGGGTAGTTTGAAAAAGGGGAAGCCGCACTAGGAAAGAGCAAATGAAACAGCCATTTCGACGCCGAGTGAGCGGTGGTCTAATAGGTATAGCGCGTCGGACTTAGCCGTTGCGTTACTGAACGGCCGTCACCAGTGTCACGGCGATGAAGCCTGGGTCCGAGCCCAGGTCGAGCATGTGATATGTGATACCGGTTTTTACTGGTTACCGAGCTGCTCATTGGGGGTTTCTCTCCGGGTTATCCGGCTAACTGAAAAGTAAGATAGGTACTAGTTGGCGCTGCACCGCGGCGACTCGCTTCCCCCGGGAGAAGCAACCCGAATTTCCCGAAAGGGACAATATATAAATATAAAATATATTTTAAAAAAAAAACCAACCCGATGTCAGCCCGATTTTGACGATCGGGCGTTAGCTATTTGTTTTTAAAAAATACATGGGGAAAATTCATATGGTTTGCCGTGCATGGTGCGTTTGTGTAAACCTGATTTCTTTCATACAAGGGTAGTCCCCATCCGTAAATTCACGGAAGGGTTGCCATGGCTTTCCAAAGGAAACACTGACACACAGTGAGCGTATACATTATTCAACATCAGTCGTCAGTGACAGCTCAAGCGTGCGGGGTAGTTGTGTTTGTGCTTTCTGCCGCTCTGGCCCTGTGTCATGTGCAATGCACATGCTTTATACGGGCGTATTTATCATCGTTGCCATGCGAGCAAATTACCCATTCTGTTTCGGAGATTAACTCTATACACAGGCAGAACAAACACGGGCCCCAGCCGGGAGACCCTGGCGCGTTCCCCTACGATAAACATTGCTGTCATTAGAGCCACGCGCACGAGAGCACACACACACACGCACGCACACACACACACACACACACACACACACACACACACACACACACACACACACAAGTGTCATAACTCTTTGGGTCTGTCTGGTTATAGAGCTGTGTACGGCGTCGCCGATGGCAACGGAATATGGAAGCAGAAAGAGCATAGCTAGTTTCCTAACCCTGTACATACCGTCCAGACAGCTCAGGTCTTCAGCCGATTCACGTATCCGTCGTGTTCCAAGTGTTAGAACAGAGACATACGGGTAGCGGTCGTTTTCCTACCAAGGCCCCATCCGTTGGAACACATAGGGAATGTAGATTTGGTCCCCACCTTTGAAACTGTAGTCAAAACTCACTTGTTGGTTTAAACAGTTTTTATTCATTTTGAACAAATAGAAAATGCACTCACACAAATTCCACAAGGCCGAGCACAACAAGTTAAAAACTTATGAATGTGCTCATAAGTACAAAGAAAACATTTGCGGCGGAGGCGTCAGATACACACTCACTTGTTCTCATCAGCAGCAGTAAGGAGGGATAGACAGAACTCTGTGTGTGTGTGTGTGTGTGTGTGTGTGTGTGTGTGTGTGTGTGTGTGTGTGTGTGTGTGTGTGTGTGTGTGTGTGTGTGTGTGTGTGTGTGTGTGTGTGTGTGTGTTACGATTGCTGTCTTTTATTGTTCTCACTGTTTTTGGGCTTTTTTAAAATTTCATTTCATCTTTCTTAACTTTGTAAGCGCTTAGAGCTTGCTGGGGATAAGCGCTATATAAATATGCATTATTATTATTGTACAGTTAGACATTGACCCCTCTAGCACTGCCTTACAGCCTGTCTGATTACGACAGACATTGTCTGTATTGGCATAAAAGTGATGTTGGTTGAATAGGCGTGCACAAGAACTCTTAAAACGATTCGTATTATGTGATCAAGTTTTTGTGCGTGATCAAATCTGTCTAGTATGACCACGTGAGTCGTTTTTCCTCCCTGTATTATGGGAAAGGATCCCAAATGATACGATTCCTGTCACTGACGTGATGATGTGTGAACAAAGGTGATAGGATCATGTTCGGGGGGCCGGGTGGGGGGGGGGAGGGTATACAAAAATGTCTCCAGAACGCTTGACTGCTTTTTGCCCTCTCTCTTTCTCTCTCTCTACGTGGTGGAGAAGGACGTTAAACTCCCAAACACCCACCCACCCACCCTCTCTCTCTCTCTCTCTCTCATCAAGTTGAACTGTCTAAGAGAGAGGCCGACCGAGTGACAGAGCAGGCATAATATTCCACTAATGTTCTGGCATTCAATCCGGGGTCTAAATAAAGTCTCCTTAACAACGATAACTTCCCTCCTCCTCCTCCTTCTCCTCCGCCGTCGCCGTCCCCGTCCTGCCTTCTTTTTAGGTCGCTCAGTTCAGTTCCCGGCACGCCCACACCTGAACTGTGACATTTCCGGTCTCGGCTTGCACAAGACAGGAGGAGCGGGGCAGAAGCGGCGGCTTCCACCTCCGGCCTGCGACCTTAAAAACGGCCAGGGAGCCGGCTTGAGAAGTCCCTGAAGGGTTTCCTTGGTGACAAGGCTGGGAGTGCACACCGCGAAGCGCGCTGAATCCGGACACAGTTACATCTGAGGATGGTGTGCGCCGGAAGCACACGATGCCTTGGGAGTAGCGGGAAGCTGTGCAGACGAATTAGCGTGGGTTGCAGTTGTTGCAAGTTCCTGGGACTGACACGGGCGTCAGTAAAGGCACACGTCGGGAAATATGAACCCGTCCTTACAATGAAGTGGAGTTTCCATTTTTGAATGTGAGTTGCGCTGGGAAACACTCCATTCATGCCAAAGACTGAATGGGACCTTTCGTCAACCAGACAACGTCTTCCACTGACTAAGCAGCTTAACATCTTCCACATTTTGGCGGATTTCCACCTGTAGCTAAATATTTCCCTTCCCCCAGAAAAGTGTTTACTTCTCTGAGGCACTTCAAATCCTGCCAAAACGCACCACATTACACAGATTTTAGATTTTAGTCGATTTCTAAAACATTCCTCCATTTTCCTCTGAAAAAGCCCTCCTCTGAAGGACTTAAAATCATCAGTGCCAAAATGCACAGGTTTTAGCCCAATTTGTAAAGAAATTTTGGGGAAGCATGCCTTGGAACACCCCCAGCATAATGTGTCTGCAAGGCAGATGCGCGCTTTGGTTTTCACGTGTCACTTCGTCGCTAAATACTACACCCTTTTCCTCGTTTTGGATCGTGGACTATTTTAAGCCGTGCCCGTGATAATGGGAAGCTGTTGAGACGATGTGGTGTGGGTTGCAAGTTTCTGGGACGAAAGTACTGAGCACATGTCTCGTCGTAAAGCTGTTGTTAGAGATAGGAGAATTTTTTTTTTTTTTTCGCACGATGTCCTGATCTTCGTAATGAGAATTGAAACGTTTAAGACATACACAGTACACACACACGCTCTTTGTCCGTCTGTCTATCTGTGTGTGTGTGTGTGTGTGTGTGTGTGTGTGTGTGTGTGTGTGTGTGTGTGTGTGTGTGTGTGTGTGTGTGTGTCTCTCTCTCTCTCTCTCTCTCTCTCTCTCTCTCTCTCTCTCACACACACACACACACACACACACACACACAGGCCATATTTCTGAGAGAGGAGCTGGGGTGGCCGAATGGTAGAGCGTTGGACTTCTAAGGTCGTGAGTTCGTATCCCGGCTGGGGCCAAATATGTGTGCTGCCTTTTTCATCGTTGCTCCGTCTTTGATATCACCCGTGTGTGGTGGAAAAGGACGTTAAACCCCCAAGCACCCACCCATCCCCATATTTCTGAGATTGCAGAAGGCGGTTTTTTCTGTTGGCGTTATGCTATCGTGAGGACGGAGAAGCGAACTGAGACGTTTGAATAAGAAGCCGTCCTCCGAAGGCTAAATATGTCCCCGACAGAACTTGATGAGTGCTGTAACGCAACTGTTCCCATCCCACAATTTCAAGTCGCTGTCGGGGGCCGCGAGAGCTCGTGGGTGTATGCGACTGTCTTGTTCTGCGGGAATCGACAATTAACGCTCTAGACAAATTGCTCAAGATATCGACCTCTATAAAATCAATACTTTGGCGTGGGTGTTACTGACGGCGTTATTTTTAACCTGCCCGTCGGAGAGCCGCTTAAAGTGCGATAACTGTGTGTAACACGTGTACTTATCTCGATAAACAACTTGTTGTTTTTGCCTTTTAATCGGTGAGAACTTGACTGGTGTTTCAGAACGTTGCTCAGGGAGTGTTCTACTTTCGCCGTGGTGTTTCCTTGTCTTGAGTGTGGCGGAAATGATTGGCCAGTTGGATTTTAAGTAGATTCCGTACTGGTGGGTTTTGCACAGGAGGACCAAGAAGAAGAAGTTGTCAAGTCCCCCCCCCCCCCCAACCTAAACAAAAATAACTCTCTCTCTCTCTCTCTCTCTCTGGGTGTGTACGTGCGCGCGTGCGTGTGCGCATTTCACTCAATCGACTTTCCCGCGACCCGAGCGGGAGAGTAGGTGACGAAGCCGGGAAAATCAGAAAATTGAATGAAACGGCCTTTGATTAATGTGTCCCACTTCCCTCGTCCCCCTCCCCATCTGAAGCAGCTTCTACATGTCGGGCTTTGCGAAGCCGAAGGGCACACGGCGGCGTGACGGCGCCAATACAGGCAATTTGGGGAGAGGGATATCAAACAGGAATGGGGGGGACTCACATACTCTCTTCATTCACGAGACTCAAGAGTCATGGTAGGGTTAGCCTTCAGGACTTTGAAGTTATAAAGCAAACTAAGTGGGTCCCTGCTCGCTGCTGTCTTCTTTATATACCAAGTTTCGAATCGAGATCTGGAACGAAACCAGCTTGATTTCGCTATTCTGGCCTAGATATTTAAAAAAAAAAACCTTAGATTTGCATTTGCTTTCTAGTTTTACACACACACACACACACACACACACACACACACACACACACACACACACACACACACACACACACACACACACACACACACAGAGGCAGAGAGAGAGAGAGAGAGAGATGGTCATTTGCCATCGTATGTCATCCGTCCATTGAAAATGTTTTGTCGAAATGAGTTATGTTTTATGACTTATTTATGTCTCTTTTGCTTTTCACACAAGCAAGTGTTGTGCTAAATATGTTAATGTTTGTTTGTTTGTTTACCTTTTGTAAGCTTTAAAAAAAATATCTTCGTTATTACTGTCATGAGCATGCCCAGTTCCAAAATTGTAGCCAGAATTCTCATCCTCATGTTTCACTCCTTCTGTTTTGCAGACGCCTAAAGACCGATCAGTGCGCCTGCGCGTGATGCCGGAACAGAGCAACGACTACCGGGTGGTGGTGTTTGGGGCGGGAGGTGTCGGGAAGAGCTCGCTCGTCCTGCGCTTCGTCAGGGGCACGTTCAGGGAGAGTTACATCCCCACGATAGAGGACACGTACCGGCAGGTGATCAGCTGCAACAAGCAGGTCTGCACGCTGCAGATCACGGACACGACGGGCAGCCACCAGTTCCCGGCCATGCAGCGCCTGTCCATCTCCAAAGGACACGCCTTTATCCTCGTCTACTCCATCATCTCGCGACAGTCGCTGGAAGAGCTGAAGCCCATCTACGACGAGATCGTGGAGATCAAAGGGGACATCGAGGGCATCCCGATCATGCTCGTCGGCAACAAGTGCGACGAGGTCAACAGAGAGGTGCCGGTGCAAGAGGCGGCGGAGATCGCCAAGCGGTGGAACTGTGCGTTTCTGGAGACGTCGGCCAAGACGAACCACAACGTGAAGGAACTGTTTCAGGAGCTGCTACAGCTGGAGAAGCGTAGAACTGTCAGCCTGCAGCTTGAGACGAAGAAGTCCAAATCACAGAAACGCAAGGAGAAGTTAAAGGGCAAGTGTTTGTTGATGTGACATGTTTATTGTTTATGTTTTAAAGAGACAGGTTTAGGCCAGTGAGAATTCCTGTATCGCCCGTAGTCAGTGCGATTTAGTCTTTTTGGTGATGTGATACGGCCTGAGTCCAGCGTAACCTGCAGAGCAGACATATTCTGTTAGAACTGACGGAAGAATCTTTGGTGATATGATACGGCTCGCATCCAGGACGGTTTCCAGCAGACATGTTCTGTCAGAACTGAAGAATCGTGATTTGACATGTTGTTTACGCCGAGTGCCGACTGCATGGTCGTCGATTTGCTGGGAACGTGACGTTGTTCCGGAACTGACTAAGCTCAGGAAGGCTGCCTCGCTGTAAGGCACGGACAACAGTGATGTGATGTGAACGCCTTCACGTGTGGAACAACGGTCACCCTGTTGAGCATGAACCGGAAGTTGCCAATATCGCGGACTCGCAGTGTTGACGGGGGGGGGGGGGGGGGGCAAAGAAACGACCGTGAAACGTGACGCTGGGCTGGACTGGATTACGGACACAGGGATTTTCTCGTTTGCATGTTCCCCCTGATTAGCCAGGACAGTGCGTAATTGCGACGGAAACACAACTAATGCATGTACACGTGACACTCTAGCGTCAGTACTCGTCTCTAGCAGTCGGCTCGTGTGACGCATGAAACATGACGCATGAAACATGACGCATGAAACATGACGCATGAAACATGACGCATGAAGGCTAAGAACGGAAATTAAAAACACTATCTTCAGGTGTCAGTGACTTTGCCTGATTGGCGGTGTCATCAGCAAAAGCCTTAAATAAAACTCTGACACCAGCAGTTGTTTTCGAGTCGCAGTGTATACATGTGCTTAACATCCGGTACATGATGCACTTGAGACTGGTCACAGGATGAGTCTGTGTCAATATGGACCGATAAACAGTCTGTTTCCGCAATTTTACATCATAAAACTTTGAAAGATGCTTGACTTTTTTTCTTTTCTTTTTTTGCCGCGGGCATCAGTTTGGAGCAGCAGATTTTGCACGCGTATGCCATCTCCGAAATATGGGAAGATTCGAAATGAGCACGTGACTGTGAATACACTTTTAATGTCTTTGGGGCCAAATTGCTTTTGTTGTGTGGTCTAACGGGTTCTTAGGTACGTGTGTATACTGTACTGGTCATACCAGCCTTAAAACTAAACGTGGCACTGTAATAATCCATTTGAGATGCCGTTTTTTAAGACTGATTTTCTTTCTTTCTTTTTTTTTTCTTTTTTTTTTAAACACCTTTGACTGACATACATATGTGAGATCAGCCAGGTGCGATTGTCCCGACTTGTGATATCGATGGCTAGACCGTAACGTTTTTGTAACGTTTGTGTAACGTTTGTACAACGTTGGTTCTGTTAACTGGGGCAGTGTGAATGGCGGATTTTTACTTGAGAAGTTTACTCAATTCCTATCAAGTAAATTTGGGGTTGTGGGTTAGTGGCCTCAATTTTTAAAAAAATTATAATTAATTAATGTCTGCATGGACTTCAGTTCGGCTTATCGGGAGGGTTGCAAGAATGTCCTTTAAGAACCATTTCGGAAGGCTGGAGCGGTTGGAGTGTTGCACTACGATTATGGGGTGGGTGGGTGTTTGGGAGTTTAACGTCCTTTTTCCACCACATGCGGGTGACATCAAAGACGGGGCAACGATGAAAAAGCCAGCACAAATATTTGGCCTCAGCCGGGATTCGAACTCACGACCCGAGCATTAGAAGTCCAACGCTCTACCATTCGGTCACCCCGGCTTCCCTATACGTGTAGGGCCTTGTACAAACCATATTAGTCTGGAACTGAATGGTGGGAGGTAGACAGGACGGCGTACGCCCAAAGCGGCACCCGCATGCACGCACGCACGCACTCACACACACACACACACACACACACACACACACACACACACACACACACACACACACACACACACACACACACACACACACACACACACACTGTAGCTGCGGTCGTTTTAGGGAGACAAACAAAGAAATATTATGTCACCAGAAAACCGATAGTAAACTGGAAATGTTCAGCCCACGAAATTCTAAATTCAATTCAATTCTAATTTCCGAAACTTAAATAGCTGAACTGACAATTCCCACCACGTGACTGCAATGTGTTCATGTGTCCAGTGTGTGAGAGAATGCGCGTGATTCACGTGAGCGTGCGTGTCGGGTTCTGTTCGCGGCAATTTGAGCCAGTTGAAGAAATTGGGTAAAGCGCCTACACAAGACACATTTATTGTTATCAGTTATCATTATTAAAACGCGCGGTCAGTTTTGAAAATAAACACAGAAGCACACGCAGAATTGACCTTTTGTATGTAACATAATTATCTACAAAATAGATGGTGTGAGTGAATGCGAGAGAATACATTATGGGATGTTTCCCAAGATGCATTTCGCACTCTGGTGGTGAGGACAAAACAATTTGAATCGCATCCTTGTACGTTCTATTATTTGTTTGTCGGTCCCGATGATTTGACTGATGACATCAACTCCGTTTTGTACTGACATGAACTTTCGCCAGTTTTGTGAAAATCAAGAGCTGTGACAGAACTGTGACATACCTGTGACGTGAATTTATCACTTTGAACACAATACGTGATGTTTTTTTTTTTTTTCTACTGTGGTGAACTATTACGCTGATACATAGTTAACTCTTTGACGACGGAGCGCAATTTCTGACACACGATTTCCTATAGGAAATCGTGTGTCAGAAATTGCGCTCCGTCGTCAAAGAGTTAAAACGTTCATTGACATGTTTTTTTCTTTCTGTTGTCCGTGTCCAGTGGTTCGGAGCTGGTCCGTTTAGGGAAGGAGAGAGGAGAGGAATGCTAGAAAATGCATATCTAGATGTGTACAGCTGGGTGCGAAGACACGCATGAGGCATTGCTGAAGATGGAAAACTCAAAGATTTTCAGTCATATGGCTTTTCCCATGGCTTGTACCTTATATATTCCTTCTTGAGATTATGCGGAGAACGTACAATTCGGAAGCCGATTTCTGAAAGTAATAACTGTTATGTCTTGGAGGGGGCTTTGCAGGAACTCTTTGCCCACCCCGCCCCACCCCCACCACCCCCACCACCCCAACTAGATTATTAACGCATATGATCCCGTTATGTTTGCAGTCAAAGTCAAATAGCACACGCTCCGAACAAGCTCCACAATATAGTAATTCAGTCGACAGTTCAGCCTGAAAATCTACCTCAGACGTGAGGTAGTCTGCGTGTTGGCCTAACCCGTGCTGTGCACCGGACAGTACGTGATTTCTCGGGATGAATTGTAGACTGAATTATGTCGTCATTTTTTTCCCTAGGATTATCCGACGGGTCCCTATACGTGTCGCCGGAGCTTTCCGCGGTAGCTCAGTGAATGCTAAAACTAGCAGTAACTTCACAAGAAAATGAATCGAAATTTAGTACACAAGTTGCCGATCTCTCTCTCTCTCTCTCTCTCTCTCTCTCTCTCTCTCTCTCGTTTTCAAATAAAGTTATTTCAAATTTCAGATCTCTCTCTCTCTCTCTCTCTCTCTCTCTCTCTCTCTCTCTCTCTCTGATTCTCTCTCACAAGTTGCTCGCGGATTTCATGAAATTAACCTTGCGTGTTTGCCCACAAGCGTTTGAGTCGCCAGTTTAAAATTCTGTAAGCTGCAACTTTCGTGATGGCCTTATTTTCTAGGGCACCACAACAGGCACCCGTTGGTGTGCCCACACATACTGTTTACTGATGAAAACTGATGGTTTCGTTTCTTGTGACTGCAGGCTACGGCTGTGAGCTCTCAAACACGCATTTCATGTTATTTATTTACTTACTTCATTGTCAAATAAGCATTTCTAGTGATTTATTTGTCTGTCTTTTAGATTCAGTCTTGGATCAAATTACGCGTTGAGTATCATAGAGGCTTGTGTGTGTCTCGCGTTTACGGTTAGAAGTTTCGAATGACTGACTCAGTGACAGAGTGTGTCGACCAAAAGGTTGCATGACTAGATGAAGAAAGAAAGAAGCGGTTTGCTTGCCATGACTGACTGAACGACTGTACACAAACAAAACATGATCTCATTTGATTAATACAACAAACACCTAAATTATTCTTGAAATGTAACTTTTTAACTCTTTGACGACGGAGCGCAATTTCTGACACACGATTTCCTATAGGAAATCGTGTGTCAGAAATTGCGCTCCGTCGTCAAAGTGTTAAAAAAGCACAGTACTTATTTGACACTAGTGCTGACTAATCCTGTTTCGTAGTGTGGGTGAGTGTTCTACGTCCCGGCTTCTCCACCATATATGGGTGATATCAATTACCTTGCAACGAGAGAAATGCCAGCACCGGCTGTGGCCCCAGCCGGGATTCGAACTCACGACCCGAGCGTTGGGAGTCCATTCGGCTATCCCGGCTCCCCGTGTTTCGCGGTGGGAATGAGTAAGATTCCAAGCACCCGCTGCACTATTACTTTTGATACCAAAGTACGAGAATGTATTTTGAATTTGTGCAATATGTTTCAAACGGCTCTAGAATCATTTGTTTATGTCCAGTGTTTATAGGTGGTCATCCTTCTTTTACATGTCATAAAACTCCCGAGAAAAGCAAAGAGCGAGAAACTGAAATGTAAAAGTGCACATTTTCAGCACAGGACGGAGGAAGTGTGTGTGTGTGTGTGTGTGTGTGTGTGTGTGTGTGTGTGTGTGTGTGTGTGTGTGTGTGTGTGTGTGTGTGTGTGTGTGTGTGTGTGTGTCTGTGTGTGAGAGTGAGAGAGAGAGAGAGAGAGCATGTACATTTGTTTTCTTTCTAAACTCTGATCATTTGTTTTCGTATTTAATGTCGGATTTACAAGTCAAACTGTTTGTTTCTTACCACTGAAGTACGGATCTTCAAGACCATTATTACTATTCTTGTTATTGACTATATCAACTTGCCGGTGGCAAAAGCATTGATATTATTAAGTATGCTGTGTGAACGTAAGGATTTTCAGGAGTTTGTTTCAATGAGAATAAAGTTCATGAAGAAATTGCTGTTATATTATCACTTCGTACAATTCTTGTGTTGTCTGTTTAGTTGGTTGTGTTGTCAGTGTGGTTGGTTGTGTGTGTGTGTGTGTATGTGTGATTGGGAGTTCGCTAACTTTGTTCATGCAAATATGCACGTGACTTGCAGCTGACCAGTCAACCAGACACCACACACACACACACAAACAGACACACACACACAGAGTCACATGCACACACACACACACACATCCTTCAGAACAAATTCTGGCATAACCACCACTATGACAGGAAGTGCACAAAAACAAAACAAAAAACAAACAAAAAGCACATTTTACATCAAAACCATTTATTCACAAACACTGAATGTATATGCGAGCATTTTGCCCCCCCCCCCCCTCCCCCCATGAAATAAATTACAGTATCACAAGTTCCAATTATCATCGTCATGGAAACGGTGTTACGTACAGCTGTACTCTACACTCACAATACGGACAGAAAGCAGACAGACCACAACAGGGAGGGGGGTGGGTGGGGGGGGGGGGCACGTCTGCAGATCATGTGCCGTGATCGAGGTACAGTCAGGTATGGCCAGACTTAACCACAATGCGGATAACGGATACACCACATTTTCCTCAGAGAACTGTGTGATCCTCCTGTCCACATATAGAAATTCTGGGGGGGGGGGGGGGGGGGGAGCGTGCCCCCGAAAACCCCTAGCATAACGCGTCTGCAAGGCAGATGCACGCTTGTGGCTTTGCCACCTCGTCACTATATCAATATGCTACACACCTCGTCACTATATGCTACACACCTCGTCACTATATGATACACACCTCGTCACTATACGCTACACACCTCGTCACTATATGCTACACACCTCGTCACTATACGCTACACACTTTTCATCTGTTTGGATCATGGACTGTTTCAAGCCTTGCTAAACAGCAGGGCTTGTGGTGTGAACTATGATCAGACAACATGTCCTGGTGGACAATAAAGGTGTTGGACATTTGTCCTGCATACTGTCCACTGTGGCACAGACACAATCAGACCTGTGTCTGACTTTGCAAGAAAGTGATCAGACATTTCGCAAATGAATCGACCTATGACTGATGTGTGAGGTGGATGCCAAGCCCTGGACCAGAAAAAGAAAATAACCTCTCTTTTTTTTTACATCTAGTCGAGTAATGACTCTAGCGACTTCCGTAATGGAAGGCTTACTGCAGAAAAGGACAGGTTATCAGCGTGAAAACAGTGACAGTACAACTCAACTGATTACTATCAGGGGCAGTTCATATTGACGAAGTGCTACACTCACATAAACCACCCCGAGATCAGCGGACACTGAATACGACTCGTGCTGAATGAAGACAAAATTCGGAAGGGACACTAGCAGGCTGACAACAAAAACACAGCACTGGCTAGCAATGTGTAAGTTTGATTACAGTCAGTGTGAATTGTGTGAGATGAGACACCGTTGGTAGTTCTTGATTACAGTCAGAGTGAATTGTGTGAGATGAGACACCGTTGGTGTCCAAAGTACCTGAGCGCAATCGCCAGCTACAAGCACTGGCTCCGTTTGCCAGCCGATCACAGTCGATGACAATGATATCAACACGATACAACACCAGCTACAACTCACAGCACAACAAAACCAAGAAACGCCATGTACAAAGCAAAAGCAGAAAAAAAAGAAAAGATTTATGTACAACACTGTAAGTACCACATTGTTGAAACAGACTTATGGGAAAAGGTGACTATACGTAGCAAAATCAGAAAACGTTTAGCCACGAGAATCAAACAAACATTCAATTGGTGTAAGAGCAAATAAACTTTCAGTCAACATTGCAAACACACAACAACAGCAACACAGACAAAAACAACAACAACGAACCATTAAGTCTATTCAAGTCTGCACAAAGCAGTTAGTAAAGTCTGTGGGTTTGATGCCCATTACAAAAACTGATTACCAAAGGGCAGTGCGGTCTGATTTGGTCAGGAGTGCAAAAATCTAGAATGATAAATTTGACAAATTGACAAATCAAGCCACTGCTGAAATACTTTCCAAGAAAATCAGGGGATGACACTTGAAAAAGTAACTAGGTGCATACACATGAATTGAAAAAACATTGCAATGTTCCTTGTTTGATTTGATTCAACGTTACCATCAACCTAACAAAAACAAACTTGTGCAAGGAAGGATTACTTCATGTACACAGAGAAAAACAACTGTATAGTATTACATTGAAAATGTCAATGTATAAATGTTTATGCCACAAAGCTGATCACAGGAATTTATCTAAGCAGCACCAGTTAATATACAAAATGATTACACGTGCTTACAAATTTACTGCTCCCCCCCCCCCCTCTCCCCCCAAGCTTCGTATTGCTATTATTCATCACATTGATTCAAGGGAGCTCCTTTCCCAAATGTCAAAAACGTATAACACTTGATTCACCCACTTTTCTTACAGAGAGAAGACTTCTTAGAAGGCATCAAACCCTTTCCAAACTACAAAATTTCTCCAGGACCACACAAGCACATTTCTAGTACAAGCAATATTGCTGATCAACACCTTGAAAAAAATAAAAAAGAGCAGCATTTTCCCCTCCCCCAACCCCCCCCAAATATGCTGATTTGCCTACCTTGCACACACATGTGTTACAGTGGTCTATTAAACCGGCCTCAATTTCAGGGTTGTTTTTGGCAATCTGTGAATCAGGCAGACTCCTTTTACTGTTCAGTAACAGCAGCCAGTCAATCACGGCATAGCTTTCTCATCGCAAAAAATAACATTAAATGCGCCACAGAATAACAAACAGCAAAATTCTGTGTGCTAACGTGCGCACTGCGCAACAAAATCAATGCAAAATTAATCAGCATGAGCGCACAGCGTAAATCACACCTGTACTATTGCATGAGTACCAGCCAGATATGCTTCCATTCTTTTACAGTGTGAGGTTTCTGTAGAATCTCTACCCAAGAAATAATGTGTCTTGCCTGTGCTGAGCTGAAGGAATGCAAGACAGAAAGTTAAACTACATCAGCTGTACAGACGTCATGTGAAGCCGAGGTCAGGCACCGCTGAAACCTTTACATAAACAAACAGCAGATTGCTCTAAAGGATTCACACGCATCAACTCTTGATTGACAATTCGTCTGCGTGTTTCGCGAGTGTCACAGAACTGGGCATTCGGAAAATCACAACAGCTGCTGACGTATTCCACCACACTTCGGGAGTGCAACACTGTACAATGTAGAAATATCCGACTCGGAGTATTCTGCATGTGACCTGACGACATGAACAACTGCTGTTTCCGATTCTTCAGCTCTGCATTCTGTACGGCCAAGCTGGCTACCATAGCAGAGCTCATAAGGGGAATTGCAAGTTACATGCCTAAGTGTGGTTGACACTGTCAGGTGTTCAACAGTACCAAGGTCTCTCACGCTGCGTCCTTATCTCCTGGCCAGCTATTCTTCCTGAATGTACGATGCACCAGATGTCTCACGCTGCGTCAGACCCTCATCTCCTGGCCAGCTATTCTTCCTGAATGTACGATGCACCAGATGTCTCACGCTGCGTCAGACCCTCATCTCCTGGCCAGCTATTCCTTCTGAATGTACGATGCACCAGATGTCTCACGCTGCGTCAGACCCTCATCTCCTGGCCAGCTATTCCTTCTGAATGTACGATGCACCAGATGTCTCACGCTGCGTCAGACCCTCATCTCCTGGCCAGCTATTCCTTCTGAATGTACGATGCACCAGATGTCTCACGCTGCGTCAGACCCTTATCTCCTGGCCAGCTATTCTTCCCTGAATGTACGATGCACCAGGTGCTCAAGAGTATCGGTTCTCTCGTCGACTGTCCTCCTTGATGCGCCATTTCATGAGATCCAGGCAGGCCACAGCATCCTCTTTGCTATCATGGCCCCCATCTGCACACAGAATCAGGTTGATCTTGAATATAACTGTAATGACAATTTTTTTGCACCTATCCTTTGGGAAGCTCTAAGCGCCTCGGGGGGAGGGGGGGGGGTGAAGAGCCGTGCAAGCAACAGAAACCATCTTGCAGCTAGGCAGGGGCAGCAGAGCTGCCCAAGCAACAAAGACTATCTTGTGGCAAAAGGGTTTGTGTGTGTGTGTGTGTGTGTGTGTGTGTGTGTGTGTGTGTGTGTGTGTGTGTGTGTGTGTGTGTGTGTGTGTAGGGTGGGGGTGGGGGTACCATAATACAAACAGATAAATAAACAGTTTCAAACACTATCCAACACAAATCACGGGCAACACAACAGCACTTCAGCCTCAACATGTAGATGCCTCTGCATGTACTGACAAGGACATCAAACTGATGCACATCAATTTGATCTCCCTTTTGCTTCTGAAATGTTCCTTTTTATAGGGAAGAACAGGCCAAAAGTATACAGCACACTATAAACCTATTACAAATAGGACCAAGAATAATGATACAATGATACAAAGGAACAGAAAAATCCAACAAGACCACAAAAAAAGAACTTGTGCTTT
The DNA here is from genome assembly GCA_018292915.2 of Batillaria attramentaria. Classification (NCBI taxonomy): domain Eukaryota; kingdom Metazoa; phylum Mollusca; class Gastropoda; family Batillariidae; genus Batillaria; species Batillaria attramentaria. Next base: position 801,727 of record JACVVK020000137.1, on the reverse strand, counting down.
TACATCACAGCTATCTGGCGTATGTATCTTCCACCCTTTTGACGATCACACTGTTGGAGAAGAAACTGCTGATACAGTCATGCCGTTCAGTGAAACAGAACTCTGCCTGTGAAAATAACGCAAGAAAATGATGGGGTCTGTGGCAAGAACTGTTTCCTGTGAGCAACCGGTGAACTTACCGTCGCTCTGGATGATTTTTTGGAAGGTTTCCAACATCAGGTTCTTCAAGGCCCGCTTGTAGGGAGGTCCCAGGCGATGAGGAAAGACAACTGAGGTGTCAACCACTGTGGAGTGGATCAGCTAAACAACACAAACAAAACAAAGAAGCATCCTGTAAGCAAATGTTAAAAATGCAACCTGCAGGTCTGTTAATAATAATAATAATTATAGTGGAGATTTTTAACGCGCCTAACCCAGGGGCTGGCTCTAGGCGCTTTACAATATAACGGGGGGGGGGGGGGGGGGGGGGGGGGGGGGAGGCAGCAACAACCCGCGAAAATAAAGACTGATAAAATTAAAAAAACCCGCATTGTCTCCCTGCAGGCAACAGAGACCATGGCAGTAAGAGAGCGGGGACCCCAGCATCCTGCCCAACCACAGGATGTGGGGAACCCAACCCAAATAAACCATCTTACACACACACACACACACACACACACACACACACACACACACACACAGAGTGTACAAGACAATAAAAAGCTGGGTTGAATTACTGGGAGGAGAAGAGGTGCGTTTTCAATTTAGCTTTGAATGTTGCCAAGGACTGAGCGTGGCGGATGTGGGAGGGAAGGCTGTTCCATGTGACTGGGCCAATGTACGAAAAGGCTCGTTGGCCTTGGAACTTTCGACGACGGACGGGCACACGGAGTAGGCGAGTGTCGGCGGAAGAGTGCAAGTTACGGGATGGCGTGTACAGCTGTATTAGAGAGGCCAAGTAAGGTGGAGCTGAACCAGTGATGATATTGTAACAAACAGTGGCAATTTTGTAGTGGATTCTGTTTTGGATGGACAGCCAGTGGAGATCAGACAGCAGGAGAGAAACATGTTGACGTTTTGGTGCTCTGAAGACGAGACGGGCGGCACAGTTCATGACTCTTTGAATTTTTTCCAGAAGATTTTGAGGAAGACCGGCAAGGAGAGAATTGCAGTAGTCTAGCCGAGAGAGGACAAGTGAAGTCACCAGGGTCTTTGTGGATTCAGTGGTAAGATACTGCCTAATGGACGAGATACGCTGAAGCTCAAAGTAGGCGCACTGACAGACCTTGTTCACCTGTTCTCTCATCGACAGGGTGTTGTCAAAAATGACCCCTAGATTCCTTGCGGAAGCCGAAAAGGGAATGTCAGTCTGTCCAATCCTGAGGGAGTTGGGCAGATCTGAACATTTTGCCGAAACCAAAAGGGCCTCCGTCTTGTCTTCGTGTAACTGCAGTTTGTTGTGGAGAGTCCATTGTTTCACAGTGTGGGTGCATGACTGCATGTCTGTAAGCAGGGTGTCAATCTGTTGGCGTGTGGAAGAACCATACAGCTCAGTATCGTCAGCAAACATATGATGCGAAATACTGTATTTGTTGACAATATCGGAAAGGGGTTGAGTGTAAAGTAAAAACAAAATGGGGCCCAAAACCGACCCTTGTGGGACGCCATACACCAGTTTGGTTGAGTTAGACTCGTGGCCAAGGACGGAGACTGACTGCTCCCTGTCTTGAAGGTAAGACGTGAAGAAGGAAAGCGCAACGCCACGGACACCAAACACGCGCTCCAGACGACACAACAGGATGTCATGGTCTATTGTGTCAAAGGCGGCACTTAAGTCGAGGAGTGTCAGAACAGAAATTCGGTCGGAGTCGGCAGCCGTCAGGAGGTCGTCAAAGACGCGAAGAAGAGCGGTCTCAGTGCTGTGTTTGGGCCGGTATGCGGATTGGAAGACATGCTGTTAAGCTCACAGATACCACGTAACACACCTATCAGGCAGGCAGATGTAGGCCAAGGGAGGATAGTCCCTCACACTCTATCAGCACTACTGAAGGTTGAAAGGATGTTATTCCCCTTGCTTCAGCACCAAAACTTCGTTGACATTCTGCTTCAGCTTGTCTGCTACAGGTACACTGTAGTATGCTTGTGCCAAGAAGACAGCTTCTGTGCTAAATGATAAGGTCAGGTTTCCATCTCCCCAAATAAACATTTCCTTCCTAGAGTCATGTCCAGTGAACATCAGTCTAATGCACTGGTCAGGGATCAAAATACTATGATCCAAAAGGACGAAAAGTGTGTAACATTTAGTGATCAAGTGGCAAAGCCATGAGTACGCACCTGCTTTGTAGACACATTATGCAAGGGAGCATCCACGGACATGCTTCCCCAAAACTTTTAAAAATTACTTTTAAAAACTGACTAAAATCTGAGCAATTTGGTGCGTTTTGGGTCTGAGTACTTCAGACGAGGAAACATTTTTGCTGACCCCATGAACCACATGCTGAACGTGTGTTTGGTCTGCTTGTTATCACACGTCTTTATCTAACTCAGCTTAGTGCCAGTTTTGCCTACATCTGCGCAGATCAGAATTCAGAATACAGTCTGAACCCATACCTTCAGTGCGAAGAGGTCACTTTCCAGACTGTGTCCAATGAGGATTGTTTTGTCTGAGAACATACTGAGAAGAATGGCCTGAACGTCTGTCCCAGTGGTCGTCACATCCTTCAGATCTGCTGCGGTCAGGCCGCTGAATCTGTAGGGAAATGACGACAGATACCTCAATCAACAGTAGGTAAGTGCCACACACATGCAAATAAACACACACGTGCGCACATGCAAGTGCATGAAAGTGTGAGTTTTGCTACGAGTCAACCTAACTTGTCATGCTTACACATGATTACGGGCTAATCCTATGAAGTTTCCGATCAGTTGCCTACTCAAACGTGGGTGTAAGTTGGGGAAAGTCCTACGTCTAGCTTTAAGCCTAACCCTACCCCTACACACGCATGCACGCACGCGCACACAGACGACAGACAAAAAGACACATTGCAAGCAACACAGAGCATTCGTGATATACAATTTGCCAGAGAGAGAGAGACAGAGAGAGAGAGGGAGAGGAAGAGGGAGAGGGAGAGGTATACAGTCCTGTCTTCAATAACACACACACACACACACACACACACACACACACACACACACACACACATAGTTTACGATAGTGACTACTTGCCTCGTGTTGAAATCAACAACAGGATTGAAAGGCTTTACAAGAGACTCAAACACTGTCTTCCCCTCCATGTCAATCACTGTCACTCGAGCCAGCTCTATGCCACCGAGCGTGTACACCTGAAACAAAATCACAACAACATAAACATGAACACACGGAAGAGTGAAGAAAACAAAAAAAAACTGACTGTAATCAGCAGCATTTCACCACAGGGCAAGATCAAGGAAGACAGATGTGCGACAATGCATGCGAAAACAGAGTGGTTTGTTTTGTGATACACCAAGAGAGGTAATCATGTAAGCTGTTTATACCACAAGCATTCAGACACCTCCAGTAGCATACATTTCCTATGACATTTTAGTTTTCTCGTAGGGTGACTAGTGACTTTTGTACCCCCTAAAAATTCTGTGCACTGATTTGTGAGAAAATGATGCATGGAGAAGTTGAAAGTGCTTGACGTTCAGATGATTATCACTCAAGGCATGTACTGGCATTCAAAAGTGCACTAGCAAATACCTCACCGAGATTTTTCTGTGCGATCATCTTTCATGTGAACCTAGTAAAATAAAATTTCCCCCCCAAAGGTGAACAAAATAAGTATGCACCAGCCATGACGTAGAGTTCCAAATGTCTGAAATGACGCTCTTTCTGCGCGTCTTTGACTGATGAGGCAACTGGAGTGTTTTTGTGAACTTGTAAACCACTGAGTGGGTGATGAAAAGTCATAACTCACACTACCGCTCTCTGCTTCCTTACAATTTTCGAACTTAAAGCACTCATAGTTAACTCACTGAAAATTTGCACTGACGAGTGATGAACATAGATAACAACTCATCTCTCACCATTTCACAATCAAGGGCGTAGGCTCCGTAGTTTCCATCGAGGGGTGGGGAGTGTGGCATGGTGCGCTGAAAGCCAGTCAGGATTTCCTGTTTGTTTTTCTCATGCACATGATTCTGAACACAGCCAAAATCAAAACAAAATCAACATTCTTCATCCACAGTTGGGGGGGGGGGGGGGGGGGGGGGGGGTATGGGAGTTTAACGTCATTTTCCACCACATGGAGGGGGGGGGGGGCTTCCCTTCGTATGACACATCTCATGATGTGTGTGATTACACGGGCGGCACCACAGGCTTATCTCCATGTATTCTCAATTCTTGTGACTTGCCCATATCTCTTAACAGCCCAAGTCCAACCGCCCCCTGCCCACTACATAAGACTTGTTACAAAGAACAAGCCACTGCACACCAGTAGGAGCTACTTCAAGCCACTATTACACAAGGCGTGAGACTTGTTAAAAAGAACAAGCCACTGCACACCAGTAGGAGCCACTTCAAGCCACTGCACACCAGTAGGAGCCACTTCAAGCCACTATTACACAAGGCGTGAGACTTGTTAAAAAGAACAAGCCACTGCACACCAGTAGGAGCCACTTCAAGCCACTATTACACAAGGCGTGAGACTTGTTAAAAAGAACAAGCCACTGCACACCAGTAGGAGCCACTTCAAGCCACTATTACGCAAGGCGTGGGCCTTCCCCGCTAGGCCCAACATCGCTGCAAACTGCATAATAGTGAACAAATAAAAGCCACATAAACTGAGGGGATTAATAAAGTTAAAAAACAAACAAACAAAAAAACCAAAACAAATAAAAACGACATAATCGGGACAGAAACCACTTAACTTTTACAAAGGACGGCACGGGTCAATGTTTTGGCGTTGGCCTTCCTCAGGACACAAAACAAATGTTATGTCACTTTTAGTTGTTTAACTTGTAACCACTTCGCAGTCATTACCGTTTCCTTTTCTGCATAATACTGGCTTGAAGTGGTTCTTAGTGACCTGAAGATTTCAAGTAAATTGCAATTTTTGCATGGGCTTTGAAGAGATACAGCAGGGCAAAGATGCTACCACTGTACCGGTATATGAAACAGGAACCTCCGACACTTACTGAAGCAACCTGACATCCCTTGGAGCTTGTGTCTGAATTACAGCAGTTGTAGATGTGCTGGATGAAACCAGACTCTGAAAATAAAATACAGGTTTCTTTACCATGTGCGTGTACCAAAGTCCTTGTGAAGTAAAATCTGTTTACTTTTTCTATAGTAAGTTTTAAAGATGATGATGGTGTTTGTGTAAAAGATTTTTTTTTTCAAGAGACTGTCAATCCATCACACAGAGTGTATTCCTTCAGGCTTTGTTGTTATTGTAGTTTTTGTTGTTGTTGTTGTTGTTGTTGTTGGTGGTGGTGGTGGTGGTGGTGGTGGTGTTTGACCAAGATAGCATGCAACATCAGAAACATTACACAAACCTCAAAGAGCACCACAGTACCGACATCTTCTTAATCACAATAATTTTTTTTTTTTAATAATAATAAAAGTAACATTGTGATAGACTGGGTACTGCGTAAGGCAAGCGCCTGCCTGGGCAGGTTTGGGTGTAAAACTGAAAACTGCTCACTTTTCCTGGGATAGGCTCTAGTCCAATGATAGACACACTCCTCTTGGTCCAGGTATGTCCCGTCAGCATGCACAATGAAACGTTTTCCACAACGCGAACACGTCCGCTCGTTCCCTGTTGGTGTAAATATCCTGTAAATACTGTGTGGCCGAACTACATACTAAACCTGTATCCAAACTAATGTGCGATGACAACCGCGGAATAATACAGGAATAATTACAAACCCTGTACACAACCATCCAGACAGCTGTGTAACCATCCAGACAGCTCATGTTCTCAGCTGACTCACGTGTCCTTCGTGTTCCAAGTGTTAGAACAAAGACATATGGACAACGGCCATTTTCGCATTATGTGACCCGTTCTCACAAAAGGGACCATAAGTCGAAAATTATCAATTTTGAGATATGTATATCGCTGTGATCTACTGGTTATGCAGTTTAATTCAGCTATACTACTAAAAATTGACAGAGATACCAGCAGTTGAAGTTGGCTACTCACAAGGCGGCCATATTGACCCCCGGCACTCTTTTTGCTTGTAGCGGCGTTCGGCCTAACGCGACTTACAGTCCCTTTCAAAAGAACGGGTCACATATGGGAAGCGGCCATTTTGGTAGGTGGTCCTCAACCCACAACCAAGTAACGTCGGCTGCTCAGCGCGCAGTACACTTCTAGAACAACTTACACACCGGGTAGACTCGGCACAACATATTCAGGTGCTGCATTGTTGCCAAAGTGATTCTGATGCACAGATTCAGCACACTCCACTAGAAGTTTTCCACGGGATTTTTTTTCTTTCTTTTTTTTTGCTGCCACAACTCTTTGTCACTCCAGTGGTATTCCTCCCTGGTAACGGGTGGAATCCACGCAGGGCTCGGAAGCTGGGGCAATTTTTTTTTTATTATGCATGATGATGGAGACGAAGATGATGGTAAGAGGTCTCCACGGGATGTTGTATGCCCGTCGTATGTATTGAGGCTTTAACATCCAGAGGGAACGTTACGATACCTTTGAGAAGAGTGTCTGTCTGTTGATACTTTGTGCCGAAGCACACTGCTTTCCCTGGTGTGTCAGGGGAGGGCCGAGGGTAGCCATTTTCAACCAGCTGCTCTTCAGTCAGACAGTACTTCAGCAATTTTTGATACAGCTCAGGAGCTGCAAAGTGATATGAACAGCCGTCATCCCTTTCGCAATCTTCATTCAACAGTCAGAACGCATCAAGAGACTAATACATGAGCTGTCGCACCAGATTCAATATACGACTCTCAGACAGGACCGGACTGTCAAGTTTGTTTTGTTTTGGGTTGTTGTTTTTCTAGAGGAAACTTTCTCTTTTTGTTTTTTTTCTGGTGTTTTTTTTTGTTGTTGTTGTTGTTGTTTTTTTGGTTTTTTTTGTTGTTTTTTGGGGGGGGGGGGGAAATGGGGTTGCAATTTTGCCCTGATAAAGTCAGTTGTCCAAGTAACAAAACCATTAACCTCTAAAACACTGTAAGTTTCTAAAAATCATGTTATGTACAACCATATCATGCATCTGGGTTTTTTTTTTTTTTTTTTTAATGTACTCAACCTGTCAATGCTACTTCTGTCTTCTTTCCTGAGCCAGAAGAGCGATGAAGCGTGAAGCTGGTCTTAGCTGCACGGGAACCGCCGAGCGTGGCCTGGTGGGACTGGGTGAGTGACTGACGACGTTGCGGTGGAGATGTTGAAGAGCTTGGATGTGTCGACTCCTTCGCTTCTGATCGCAGTCGCGTGATGGTGTTGACTGCCACTCGAAGATAGATGTTTTTGTTGGTGGCCCTGTCATACACTCCACTCTCCTCCTCCAAACCCTACAAAACAACAACAACAACAACAATAAAACAAACAAAACAAAAACACAAACATCAATCTTGGGTAAACAAGCAGGTTTCCTTATACAGGCTGGAGAATTGCCAAGGGAAAAAAGACTGAAACCTAGGCTGGGGTACAGAGGCAGCGCCCTGCTAGGGGTCTACGGGGTACACACCCCACTTAAGAAAACAAATTTTAGCATTTTTAAAGGCATTTAGTCGCCTCTCCTGGCACCCAAAAGTAAAATACTACAATGGTACTGACATGTATGTCTTCAAAAATGAAGTTAGACTATCCAATATGGCATTACATGTATCAGGATATATGACTGTGTGTGCAACCTTTTTCCTGCTTCCTTTTCTTTGGCTGAAACTCAGATTTTTTTGGACTGAAAGGGCAGAAAATTTGGCTGAAAATCGCCAACTGACTGAAAATTCCCCAGCCTGCTTATAGCTATGCATACAGACCTACATTTTCCGACATGATTACAATCTGAGCTGTGCGGAAAGTCTGAGGAAACTCAACACCGCCACATGCTGTAAAGCATTCATAAGCAGTGTTTCCCGATTACGCACAGGTGTGTGTATTTGTACACACAAAACTCTTACATTGACGCACAAATTTGAGAACAGCGCTTCACAGGGGACACACGTTCTTGGTCTCTCATGGTGCGCTATTTTGTAAGGGTGTGGGTTCCTCGCATTGCCGATTTGCTGTGGCTGACACGTTACAATTCACATACATATCTCCTCCTTGAATGCTTTTGTAAACAACAACTACAAATGGTTTTGACTTTCAGGCATTTTGTACCAAAAGACCATGGCCCCCTTACAAGTTACAGAAGGTCCCTAAAAAATATGGAGAGAGGGTTCCAAGGACCCTTGTATTTTCGAATCACAGGGAACACTGATAAGGAGTGAGCGGTGGTCTAATAGACAGCGCGTCGGATTTAGCCGCTGCGCTACTGAACGGCCGTCACCAATGTCATGGCGATGAAGCTTGGGTTCAAGCCTAGGTCGAGCTTGTGATATGTGATACTAGTTTTTCCTGGCTACCGGGCTGCTCATCGGGGGTTTCTCTCTGGGTAATCCGACTTTCCTCCCCTAGCAAAATTGTTAATAAAAAGGAAAAAAAAAGAGATAGGTATTGGGTGGCGCTGCACCGCGGCAACGCACTTCCCGCGGGGGAAGCAGCCTGAATTTTTCAAAGGGGACAATAAAGTAGTAAAAAAAAAAAAGTCTAGAACAGTGATAGCAGTAAAAGCCTGTAACAGTAACACTATAGCCTATAGGGGACAGTAGACTGAACTCATTCTGTGTTTCCCAAGATTTACACACATCAAATCATTCAAGCTGCTCATGTAAACCTGAAGGTGTTTGCTGTTGACAACTGTCACTACTCTGATCAGTACTGAGACCCGCATCTCTCATCATATTCACTGTGACTTACCTTTTTGTATGCCGCCTCTTCCGATGAGCAGAACTTGAGACATTCATCGATGATGAGGTTCAGGTACCGCTGCCGAATGTTGCTGGGGACTTTGCTCCCAAAACTGGCAGGGATGACTGGCCTCTTCAAATTGCCCTGAAACAAACAAACAAATCATCCATATACAGTTCACTTGAAATGCTTGCATGAACTGCAAAATCTGCCAGAAAGCAGTCGGGCTTCAAAGAGAAACATTTCCCTTTAACAGAGTTATACGAAATGAAAATCAGAATACTGCAATTTGGTCTGAATTTGTTTTCTTGATTTACTGTCACTGTGTAACATCGCCAATTGTCTTTACAGCGAGTCCATTCTCAAACAGACTAAACTGTGTGCACTCACAGTAAAGATAAAGCTGAAAACTTCGCTGACTGAAGGATTGCGAACAATTTAAGAACAATAATAATAATAAAATGGATATTTAAGGGACGCCCTCCCTCTTGCAGAGGCTTAGGACACCTTACAATCAACACACACTCACTCACCCAGAAACACACAACATGCCTCCACACATACATTTAACTACAAACACATAATGTGCAGCATCATACATGGCCTCCGCTGTCCCTGGCTTCTACACACACACACACACACACACACACACACACACACACACACACACACACACACACACACACACACACATGACCAGCCAGATGATGAACAGCTACTGGTTTTGTATCTGCATATCTGATTGATGCTGGGAGATCTTTCCAACAATCCGGACCACAGTATTACGAACTAAGTTGTCATGAGGGATACAGAGTTTCCGAGTATCAGCGTCAGAACGAACCACACAGCAGTGCGTTTATGGAAACTTGGAAGCACACACACACACACACACACACACACACACACACACACACACACACACACGTCTGGGAACAGAATACAGAAACTAGGAAGGATTAAACAACTACAGACATGTATGTATAATGAAAAATGCAAGAAAATTAATAAGCAGTTTACCAAGTTTGGAGAATGCGCAACTCGTTTCTCTGTCTTTGAGGCAGTGGATGCGATTGTGACCGTCTTTTCCCCTTTCTTCGTCATGGTGACTGTTCGCTCTTTACTAGTGGAGGGTACAGGCGTGACTGGCTTTGGCGTGTGAGCGACTCGCTTCTTCTCTCCTCCCTGACTCTGACCTTGACCTTGGCTCTGCCCTTGGGGCTTGACCTTCGAACCTGACCCAGAAGCTGCCAACGTCCTTGGATTTGAACCCGATGTGGAGGACTGCGACAAAAAAGGCTTCAAAGGTGTGCGTTGTGAGCACTGCCATCCTAGATGGTCCTAACTACTACCACACAAGAAGCACCTCAGAATGTCTAAAAAATAAAAACACAAGATGAAATGAAAGTAGAGCCACTGATATCTAGTCAAACAGTATTCACACGCACAATTGATAGGATACACCAATAGAATGAGTAGAAGAAAAGAGTTGCAGACAGGAAAGTACCCACATTTTTCCTTGTTTTGTGAAAAAAAAAAGGCAGTCACAAACACAATACTGAACTCACAGAATCGGAAACTTTTAAAACAATACAATTTAGCAAATTTATTCCTAAGCCTTGATTCCTTCCCAAAGCTTAGCAGTATAGCAAAAACAAAATAGTCTTTAACAAACTCCCCTCAGCTCAAGCTTGTCTTTACTCCTAACACCACCAACCAACCCCCCCCCCCCCTCCCCCCACCCGAAAAAGAAATCACTGATATTGTAGTATCTGTAAGAAATGAATACAAATTTAAAAACTCACCACTTCTTGCTCTTGCACAGCCTGCTTGGTGGCCCTCTCCAGGGCTCGTCGCTGCATCTCCATAATACGATTGTGCATCACCTGCGCAGGACTGAGGTGTTGTCGCGGCCGTTCCTTCTTTATCTGCTCTGCTCTTCCAGTCTGCAAATGGTACACACATAATCAACATTCATCACAAAATGAATCTTGAAGGGAAAAATGTGTCCAATACAAATTCAAGTATAATTGTTTCATCATAAATATGTCAGGCATGGATTATATCACGGCAAGGAAAGATTGCCAAGTCGTGCGAATGTTATTGTCAGCGGCGACATGACTTCACTTTGTGAGACCCAAATCCAGATACAATTGCCCCAACCAGTGGATGGATGATGGGAGTATACTTGTCCCTCCTGCGCATGGCTGGTATACATTTGCACCCTGTATCGGGCAAACTATACCAACTGAGCAATAATTAGTTTGAAATCTACGCAAAGGACACTGACTTGCTGCTATCACACACAACCTGTTCAGTATTTCAGTGCTGCTACAAAATTTAACAATAAAGTACCGGTATTACGAGCTAAATACAAGCGCTGACGCATGTCAGTTCGGAAACTCGATTTCCTTATCTACGCAAACAGTACTCAATAGCTGAGTAGGAAATCAATCAGATTTAGTATTATATCTCCTTCCACTCATTCTGTATGAATGCTGTTGAAAGTGACTTGAAAGCCACATACAAAAGCAGACAATCTCCAATCAATGCAAACACCTGAGGCTGCACCTGTGACGCTACTAAGGTGTCTAGAACTGAATGACATCAGCCAAGCACACTTACAACTGCAGCATAACTGCACCTGCTCACTCCCTTCAAAACACATTCAAAAATCATCCGAAAATTGTAAGCAATACAAATGAACTCACTGACAAAGGAAACCAATAAGTGGTTTACCGTGTTACTGATACTGCACTAAGAAAAGGTGGTGGTGTGAAAGCTGTGACAGCCTGCTGAAAAAAAAAATCAGCCCTTACAATCTAAGTAGTTACAGAATCCACCGCCTGCACAGTATGCATGCTAAGCAGCAGGTGTTGACGATGAAAAGGGCAAACTGGTGCGGGGGTGTGCACACTTACACCGTTTATTCCAGCGGTGGCTGTGTGAGCAACCCTCTTCTTGCCAATGTTAGGCTCCACCACAGCTTCACTTTTTGGCTTGGTGTCTTTGATCAGCTGAAAGACATTTTAAAAATGGTTTCAAACATCGATGCAAGAACTACCGAAAGAGCAAAGGTATCTGAAAACGGATTTGTCTAGAAGTGTCCAACTTATCCATCCCATCCCATCCCCTGAATCAATGTATGCAACAGTTAAGAAAAGAATTAAAAGAAAGTGGTACAAGATGAAAGTCCATAGTTTCCACAGACGCTAATGGACCATCATAATGGGGATGAGGATGAACCAACACTGTATGACTGGAATGACACTTTTGTACACTTAGTGTGTACACACTACATGTATCTGGATGGGTGGGTGTTTAGGAGTTTAATGTCCTTTTCCGCCACATATGGGTGATATCAAAGACGGGGCAACGAGAAAAACGCCAGCACAAATATTTGGCCCCCGCCAGGATTCGAACTCACGACCCAAGCATTGCAAGCCCAACGCTCTACCATTCGGCCATCCCGGCTCCCCCACTACATGTATCTAAATGAACTCAATAGGAAAAGGAAGCAGATCAGTGTGTACCTTTTTCTCTGGCTGTGTGACTGACCCAAGCTGCGCATTTTCCCTGAAGATTCGCAAGCACTCATCGAACGTGTCCTCGTCCTCAAAATCGCTGTCATGTATGAAACTACTGTAGTCGACCGGAGCTCTGTCCGCACTTTCAACAGCGGATGTTGAGGGTTCAGGGGGCAAGTCATGAATACCACCATCATCACTCCCACCATCGCTGTCATCACCAAACAGATCCGAGTTCATTCTTGAAACCTGAACTTTGTCCGAGCCACTTGTCCGACGTTCAAGCTTATGATGACCTTGTTTCCTCTGCAGGTTGTGAGAGCTGGAATCTGGTTTGTTGCTTTTAGACTTGTCTGTCGAGTGCTTCCTTTTGGTGGAGCCAATGGAACCATTTTTGTGCTCAGATCCCAATTTGGTCGACGTCATTTCCTTCGGCTCCGGTAATTTTGTTTGCACGCTTCCTAAGAAGCCTCCACTTTGGTTCAGATCATCAGATTTTGATTTCTTTCGCATGGCTACTTTCTCACTGTTGTTTCTACTTTCATGCGAACTGTTGGGCTTGTGAGTGTGTGATGAAGTTTTACTACTACTAGTGCCAGAGGAGTGTTTACTGGGGGAAGAATGCTTGCTATCGGACAAATGTTTTCGAGAGGAAGATGATTTACATGTTTTGCTCGCAGAAGGTACACTGTTGCCTGAGCCATGCGACTTCTTTTCTGAAGGTTCTTTCTTTGAAGCTGAATGTTCCCTTTTCCCTTTCAGTAAGTCACCTGTTTTAGAACTACTGAGTTTTTCCTTGGTTGAAGAATGCTTGAAAGAGTTTGATTTTTTGCTCGAGTTTTCTTTAGAAGATGAAGAAGAAGATTTTTTATGTGTTGTAGAGGATGAGGATGAGGTACTATGGCGCCTGTCTGACACTTTGTCAGATTTGTTTGACAGCTGCGTTTTTAATGATGCACTAGTATGTGACTTTTTGACTGTAGATTTTGTAGAATGTTCTGAATGTTCCTTGCGCACAGAGTTTTGAGTTTCTTTTTTCGATTTATTTTTAATGTGGTTTGTTTTCTGGCTATCAGCAGCTGATAGGGATTTTGTACTGCTACGTCGTATTGCTTCCCCCTTGCTGTCCTTGGCCTTGGACTTATCCACGAGACTTGGTCCGGCTGAATCGTTTGATGGGAGACTGGGTACATCAACGAAGTCATTGTCATCAGACGAAATGTCGTCATCCCCAATGTTGTCAAAATCTTCGGAACTGTCTTCACCCTCCTCCATTTTCTGTTCAACTGGTTCTGGTTCAGGTTCATCTTCACTGAATTCCCCATTCGGAGGACCATTGTCATCATCATCATCATCATCATCATCAATGTCCTCAACAAGTGATTCGCACGAAAGGCGACTGTTCCGTGACATCAATTTAGCTTTCTTCTTGGTAGGTCTGTACTCCTGTGATTCACTGTTGGCACTGTGGTCTTTGGAAAGCCCACCGCAGGAGAAATTGCTCTCAGGGTCGTACTCCATGTCCGCGATTCTGCGTTTGTCGCCATTCCTTCGCTTGAGTTCCCTTTTCGGGGTAGGCTGGTAAGCAGGCACTGCGGAAGGCAGCTTGGATGAACTGGCAGCTGGGAAAGAGGGCGTTTTAGGAGTGGGACAGTAGGTTGGTAATGGGGAGTCATCATTCTCTGCTGGTAATGGGTATTTGCTGGACTGAGATGACTGCTGCTCCTTTCTGTTGTTCTCTTTCTGGGGCGATGCGGTCAGGTACTGCTCTGGCTCTTCTGACGCTGTAGGAATGGAGTACTTTGTAGATGAATCTGTGAACGACGGGATGGCGTACGACTGCCCAATTCCTGCTAGAAGCAATTCTGTTGATGATTTCGGAGCAGATGCTTCTGCTGCTTGAGATTCGATGCTGGTAAAATAGGAGTCAACGGAGCCACCTTGCTGATCAGAGTACGGCTTTGTGCCGGCTGCAGTGTCCACAGGAGAGGTGCTGCGTACGCCAGCAGTGGAGTAGCTCGGCACGTCATCTGGAGAAAATGAAATGAATGCAATACTCACATCACAAAGCTACTTGCAATAAGGAAACCACAGTGTTAAAGTCCGTGCCTATCTCATGTCACCAACGCATACCCCCTTCACGCACTTTGATTCCAGGGATGGCCTTACCTGGGCCCATATGTAGCACTCAATGTTAATTTTAACCCACGGCTACAGGCCTAACCCAGACTAGGATGAAAGAAACTCCAAAACAAAATTAAATAAGAAAGGAAGCGAAGAAAGAAAGACAAAAATCCTTCTGTAACGGCATAGGCACCTTGCTGGAATGGACCCGCTTCCGGATTTAAAACAAAAAACAACAGAAAATTTAACCCTAGAGCTAGTTTAGTTTGAGGTTAGACTCTAACCCGGGGCTAAACTCCCTAACCCTGACTTTCACATGCATGCCCTAGGTGTTGATGGGAGCATGAGGTGGCAGGAAGGGAATTTAAAAAAAAAAAATGGACAGGAAGGATGAAGACACCAACATACTCTCACTGAAAAAGGTAAGGCCCCGGTAGTAAGGGCTAGAACTCCACCAAGTACAATCAGTTGCTCAGCATGGGTGCCTTTTTGGGGTTTTGTTTCATGGCAACTGGGACTTCTGCCATGGGTGTTTGCTTAGAATTTATGTGAAGCAAGTTTGAACTAACTCTGGCAGGCAGGTGCTGGAACTGGTGAATTCGGAAAGGTTTGTTACTGCTTACTTCACCCTCAGCCTTCATGCTCCTGGATAATGATGAGCATACTTTTAACCTATCAATCATTATCATTCCACAGTCATTCTGGAGCTCTGTGATACCGTCCGCTTAACTGGTCTTTTCCAGGCTCGTTTAACACATAAGGCGTTCTTTTTCATATGAGAGATCGGCCCAAATCCTATCACAACCTCAGTATCCTATATTGCTTAGCGTTAGGCAATCCCTTCTTTATTCCAATATTAGTCAGGCTACCTTTGGCCTTTTCGTTGTCTTGTTTGGTGTGTCTAAAGTGACAGTAGGGCCTTTCACAAAGTCCATTCGCATAGAACGGACATCCAATGGCTCGGAAGTAGCCAGATGTCGGAAACATAATGCCAACAGCCCGATTTCAAAAGGAAGTTACATAAATATTTCACTCTGCCTTCGTCAGGCAGCCATGTTTTGGTTTTCGACCGATCGTCTGCGAGAGTCTCGAGATTGAAAACGAGACTCCTGCAGGGAAAAGATCATTGTCTTGAATTTCAAAACTAACGATAAAACGTTCTTTTGGGGCAAACCCTTTTTTTAATTTTGGAAAACAAACAAACAAACTCAGCTGCTTAGTGGAACAATTTGAAAAGGAACAGGGGAGTTCACTCTCATGAAGTTGCCTCCTCAAAATGGAAGCTCGTAATCTGTCGGCATTGTATGGGCCGTTCTCATAGATACAATCTCGCTGTATTCTTTGTGGGTGTACGTGTACAAACGCTATTAGTTTCTGTACATAGACCATTTTCCCTCATTCTGCTGTCATTAGATTTGGGTCTTCATTCGTTTTGTTTGTCGCATAAGGAATTTTCTCTCGATGTGCTAGATACTTTGAGAAGAAGTTCCTCCTGGAAACGTGGTGAAAAACGAAACTAGCATCGTTTATATTTATGTATCATGACTGATTTCTGGCTGTTGATGGTATCTGACGGTGGATTGCGTACGATATGACCTCGCAAATGTGATCAGTCTTGGATCTGATTCTGTTTCATTCCTGATCAAACGAATTGCTGATTTCCTGCATCTTGTTTCATCATTATTTGTCAACAAGTTTATTAGTGGCAAAAACACTGTGTGTGATTCGCGTGCTTTCATTTCTTCATTCTTTCTGCATTTGGATTTTTTTTTTTTCATAATCCCTGTCCACTCACTAAGACGTAGCTGTACTGCTTTTACTCTTAAGCCAGAAAATTTGGAGCCAAATTCAAGACAACGCCATACAAAATTATGTGATTTTTATATTTCTAGATTTGTCTGAAATGAGGTTGGATTAAAAATAATTTGTGGAACACCATGGTTGCAGTTGATTGAAAGATTGAGAAGTGCTCCATTATGCAGTGCACTTGTTGCGTCCTAATATTGTAGATGTTCTGTTTGTTTTCTTTTGGCTTCATGAGTTACTTGACAGCTTTCAAAGTTTTATTATGTGCCTTTCTTTTCAACTTTAGTTCAACACATCGTCAACCAACAAGTATCCATCATGGACAACCCGGATCCAGGGGGCAATAAAAAGAACAAGAAGAAGAAAAAGCTGCGCGGGCAGGAGACAAGTGGACCAGAGATACAGCCATATCCAGGGCCACAGTTCTTGAATGGACCCCAGAACGGGGGTTTCATGGCACCTGGGGGACAGGGAGGAGTGGGCTTTGAGCGCGGCAGTATTGGGATACGGGGAGCATATCTGGGGAAGAAGCCCCTGCTTATGGCACCCCCTAACAGAATCCAAACTGCAAAGTCCCAAGTCCCTGAAGACTTCCTTCAGCATTCTGACATCCACATCAGTGTGACAGGTGGCAGCAGGACTGTTCACCAGAGTATGAACCCTCGGCAGGGAGCACAGGGCGTGGGACGAGGTCACCAGGATCCGGGTCAACGTGGGCTCGAAAAGCAAGACTCGAACCCAAAGTCTGCTGGCGGTAAAGCCAAAGCCAAAACAGACCAGAAAGGTGCTAAGCAAGGCAAAGACGCGGGACAGCAGAAGGGTGGTAGAGCTGCTGCAAAAGACGGTGGCATGGGACACAGTAAAGCAGCAGATTCTAAAACTTTTAAAGGTAATCATCTGGGTAACTGCGTCAACTTCGTGAACTTGTTCCTGTGTACCAGAATGACCTTAAAGCCGCTGAGATAAAAAAAAAAAAAAAAAAAAATTTTAAATGCCGCTTTCGAAGCTCTAAAGCTATTTGCCAGATAGAAGGATGTTTCAGTTGGCCATTGCAGCCATTTTTGTGACTTTGTACCTTCTACTGTTAGAGAAATACGACTTTCTTTGAGCCTGTGGTCCATTCTTGAAGTTGAACAGACCGGAATTAAAAAAACTCTTCTAAAAACAGCAACCAATCAGCGCTGTGTCGTTGGTCGTCCGTCTGCAACCAAATAACGTAATCAGCTCAGTGCGCTGTACGCTTCTCGACACTAAAAAATCTTGAATCTAAAGGTCTGGTTAAAAAAACGAGCCAAAACAAAAAAAAAAAAGGTTGTGAATGTGATGTCCGACCTTCACTTAACACCATGTGTGCAGGTGGGACTAATAACAATGCTGCTTGTAACAGTATCTTGCATCTGAGGGTCTTGAAATGTGCAAAACTTTCCCAGATTTTGCACAGTGGTTGAAAAGTTACAGTCATTACAGTCTCACAACTATATGTACTTCAATCTTTCACAAATAAAATTCTGTACTGTGCAGTCAGTAACTAGCTGTTGTCTGCTTTTCATTTGATCTGTATATTATGAATTAAAATTTAAACACACGCTGCTTTAAAATTGGTATGGGTAAAGTGATGTCATAATACACTTACTTGGAGTGTTTTACTTGTGTTTTACTTGTGTTTTACTTGTCGTTCTAGTGTTTTACTTGTCGTTCTAGTGTTTTACTTGTCGTTCTAGTGTTTTACTTGTCGTTCTAGTGTTGGTTTTTTGTTTTTTTTGTTTTTTGGTGAATCATGTATTTAATGTCTTTTTTTTCAGGAAAACTTCGGGATGAAGATTATGCTATTGTTCTCAGAGAACTGGCTTCACACAGAATATTTGAGTTGAGAAAGGTAATATTACACGCATTAAAACTAACAGGCTTTCATGTTTATTTGAGTCGTCGTTTGTACAGTTTGAAAAGGAGACTTTTTATTGTGAAATATTTTTATGTATGTTTGCTTTACATGAACAAAGATGATTTTTATTCCAGAGAAATCTCAGTTTCCCAAATGCCAAATACTTCTGTCGCCTGTGTGAGTACCATCTTGATCGAGTGGAGGACTGCGAACGTCACATGGATGAGAGTCGCCACCAGCGAAAGAAAGAGGTTTGTCATACGGGCCAAAGACACAAATGCACGAGGTCTCAAAATGCCTACGTATTCCCCATTAGCCTCAGGCATCATAGTCACCCCTAAATGCTTCAATCTACAAACAAAAATTATCGTGCCAGCGATCGTCAAATGCGCTCGCCTTCGCTACCAAATTTACCATCGGGCGAGTGAAAGCTCCGGTAGCGGTAGCCCGAATGGCGAGCAGGAATTCTGAGATGAATCAGAACCTAGCAGCCACTCCGGCTTCCAGAATTTTTTCGGGCTACCAGTTTTGTTCAGGGCGGTAGCCTGAATGGCTACCATGGTCCTGACACATTTGACGATCGCTGTCGTGCACATACCATTCGAGGGCATGCACCTGACACGAGTTTTTAAAAATTTGACTGTCGCCTGTCCGCTCAGGCCTCACTGGAGTAATGTTAGTCTGCTTTCTGTTTAAGCCAGAAAGCCACTTCATCCAAAACCGCTTGCGCTGCTTTTATTGCTCTCCAGCACAAAAAGTCTCAGCTTCACTGGCAGCTTGCCTCTTGTTGCGGCCCACTGGCATGCACCTTGGACTACAAAGTACAAAAATCACGAAAATCACCTTTTTTCATGACAACAAAATCATTACAAACTAGCACATTCGCCAAACAGGGTACGACAAATAAACACTGCACATGACCCCCCCTCCCCCGGTCGATTTGTGTCCTTATGCCTACAGTGATACATGAAAACATAACCTTTGAAGAAAACGTTCCTGAACTTATAACTCGTAGCGCGCGCGCACACACACACACACACACCTGTTGCACTTGCAGACAAAAGAAAAAAAAAGTCCGTTGAAGACAAGAATAATCTGTTTTAACCTGGTTAAGAGTCGATCATAGTTTCTTGTTTAGCATGATCTTAAGGCAGTTTCATGTGATGTCACCAAAACTACAACAGCAGGGTTTCACATTTTGAATGCCTTGTATAGGACAATTGTCCTGGACAACACAACATTAATAGGACATTTGTCCGGACCACAGACAAATCTATAGGACAAATTCAGAACAGAAAACGATCCATGGAAATTGTTGTTTCCAACCCGGGACAAACTTGCGTACTGTACGACCCTGCTTATTATCCAAATTTTCCGTAGTAGGCCTATCCACTGAACCCACTTCAACACTGGCGTCTTCCCCACGTGGCGATGTTTCCATCTCAGTCGACTGATTCTCCTCTTGTGCGGTGGAGTTTTCATGGTGTTCTTCGACTCTGGCCGCAAAAAGGGGAAACAGCAACCTCTGACCCTTCTCCACTCTCGGTTTCTTTTTGGGTGGCATTTCAACATATCCAAACTTGCAGTACAAGTCTCTTTGGGTACTCGAGTCGATCAATATAAACCGGAAGTGTATCCATGGCTAGTGTCACGCAAGGGAAAGCACTCTCTATTCGCACCCTTTGTCATTCAATAGCGACGAACCGAAGAGTCGTCGCGATTTCGGTCTTTTCTTTTTTTTAACTTCTTTTCGGTCTTTTCTTTTTCTTTTTATAACTTCTTTTTCAAACAAAGCGAACGCGTTGTCCGAGTCAAACGAAGAAACAATGGGACAATGACGGCCTCATTCAGTAAACGATCGGACATTTGTCCTCAACATAAAAAAATCGATCGGACATTTTGCCTCCAGTATCCGTCAATGTCCGATGACCGATCACAATGTGAAACCCTGCAACAGTGTTGTTCAGTAGCGTTGTAAAGTAGATTTTGTCTACATCGCATATTCTGTTTCAGGCATCCGATTCTGAGGGGATCTTGCGTCATATCCCGGATCCCACACCAGAGCAGATCAAAGCCATAGACGCTGTGCTGGAGGTCATACAGCAGAATGGTCTGACATCTGAAGATCTGGACGCTCGGCAAGACATTGTGCAGCGCCTGCAGAAACGCATCAACATGTCCACAACTGCTGAAAAAGGTTACTAGTGTTTAATTGATTTAAAGCATGATGTTTACTGCAGAGGAATTTCCACATTTTTAGATGTGAAGAAATAGGCTGAGCTGGAATGTATTTAGAGAAGAGTTGCACATGCGCAGAATGCATCTTTTACTATATTCCTGCACCCAAAATAATAATAATAATAATAGAATATTTATATAGCGCCTAACCTTATCTAAGCTCTAGGCGCTTTACATAAAATACATATTTATTCATATTAAGATGTAAAAAACACAAAAGACAGATAAAACAAACACAAGACAGGTAAAACTGACAAAACAGATAAAAACTCATATCCACACACACACACACACACACACGCACACGCACACGCACTCAGACCAGCAGAACGACAACATGGCACGGCTATGAGAGGGTGAAGAGATGGGTTTTCAGTCGGGACTTGAAGGTTTCCTTGTTTGAACTGTTTTTGATTGTAAGAGGGAGCTGATTCCAAACTTCCATTTAAAGGTCTAGCATCTTTTATCATGTACATGTACTATATGGAGTTTTCACATTGAGGTGCCCCTGATTTATGGAAAATACACCACACAAGTTTGTGTGAAGCTCCTTCATCCCTATTCTTGTTTGAAGTCGAACCGCATCGTGTCGACTTTTGAAACCTCTGTGTACTACAGTGGACGCCGGATATAAGCAACTCGGATATAAGAAAACTCGGTTATTGCCAACAAATTTTTTTCCCCTGGCCAAACTCTTCTTTATTATGTATTACAAAAACTCGGATACAAGAAACTCGCTTATAAGAAAACTCGGTTTTAGGAAAGCAAATTTCTTGTCCCGCTTGATACAAAAACTCGGATATAAGAAACCGAAAGTACATTTCCAAGAAAATTTCACTCATTCTAAGAAACCGAAAGTACATTTCCAAGAAAATTTCACTCATTCTAAGAAAACAGGTCAGGTCTGACGTCACTTAGGACAGGCACATGATTGCGCATGATCATGATCACATTATTCACTTTGAAAAGAAAAAAATAAAACTTGTGTTCCCAAAATTTTTCGTTGGTAAGACTAGATTATTCACTGAATAACTCAGAATCTCTCTCTCTCCTTAGCTCTTTCTTGTTTGTTTGGTTGGTTGGTTGGTTTGGTTGGTTTTTTTCTTTTTGTTTTGTTTTTTCTTTACCACATGACCGCCAGCGCTACAGTTGGGAAGCAAAAACAGTATTTTCATGTTCAAACAAAAAAATCTGACATTGAAAGACACAAGCGCACTGGTGTATATTAACTCTACACATATATATTCTGTGCAGGTCTTTAAGAGAAACCAGATATTTCTTAATTTAATGCAAAACATACACGAACTGAGAAAAAAGAAATGTTTTAAGCCTTTTTT
Organism: Batillaria attramentaria; assembly: GCA_018292915.2. Taxonomy (NCBI): domain Eukaryota; kingdom Metazoa; phylum Mollusca; class Gastropoda; family Batillariidae; genus Batillaria; species Batillaria attramentaria. Next base: position 779,886 of record JACVVK020000137.1, on the reverse strand, counting down.
TCACTGAACTCGGTTAGAAGAAATATTTTTCAAAATACTTTCTTACCGGTATATATAATATCCGACTTTCAGATTATAAGAAAACTCGGATATAAGAAACAAAAAAAATCCCCCCCCCCCCCCCCCCCCCCCCCCCTCGAGTTTCTTATAACCGGCGTATACTGTACCGCTACCACTAGACTGCAGTTTTGGTTTAGTTAAATTTTCATGCCCTGCATTTCAGACTTTACAGATGACAGATTTCACATAGTCACAAGGCTTATGTCTGTTTCAGACCTGCCTACACTACACATTGACCATAGAAAACTAAGTAATTTGGGGCTTACTACGCAACTACGCATTTAATTGCCCCACTACACATTTTTTTCCCCCTAAATCTACGTAATTTAGCAGTTAGCGTTTCGTCAAATCCGATCTGAACTTTTGCTCACGCTGATCCAGCTTTTTGAATGAGCTTCATTCAAAGTTTAACGATGTATAAATACCCGGTAGAAAGAAATTTGGCTAAAAAAACAAACAAACAAAAAACCATACTGAGATACTGTGGTAGACACTGTAACCAGTCGAATCAAACAAGCCAAAGAATAGAATAGTTGATTTGTAGCTTAAGCAACAAGCTGGCACATTTCGGTTGGGATAATTTAGGACTACTCATTTGGCTAGGAAACTACTCGTTTGGTTTTTGTCACTACTCATGTCATGTTTGGTGGGTAGGCAGGTCTGCTGTTTTGTTCCCAGGTATTGATATCAATACTTTGCTTTTCAGGTGGTATGACTTTACGCCTGTATGGCTCGTCGCTGAGTGGAATTGGACTGAAAGACAGTGACGTGAACATTGAAGTGTCTGGCAGTATCCCGGGACCCAAACTGCTGCTTGAAGTATACAACATTCTCCGCAACGATGGAGGTATGGCAGATTCACATGGTCCTTGTCAAGCACATCTTGCTGCAAGTGGAATTTTAATTTGGTGAAGTTTGTACGAACAATCAACGTTTAACTCTTAAGTCCTTGTACCACTGCATTCCGCTCCGTTCTGTCAGTACCATACCGCTACGTTCCGCTCCGTATTTATCGCTATGTGGTCTAAGAGAAGCAACTACTATTTAGTGCTCTTCTGTCTGAGAAATCAGGTTTAGTCACTTCCTTTATTCCTCGTGGTGTTGTTTTTCTGTAAACCTTATGGGACTGAGGCTTGGCAGTAGTAGAAAACCTTATGGGACATTATGAGTTAAATGTAGTTTCATGTAGTCAGTCAGCCCTGCCCTGAAGTGGAATGTGTGTATTCTCTGGCAATAGCACTGATTCAGACAAGCAAAACTGGTTGATTAGGTCAGCCCTCATCTGGAAATAACATTAACACAAACAGCAATATTTTGTCCATTTTGCCTTTCATTTTCTTCCACTGTTTAGCAACGGCAAGTCGTAGATTGGCACCATTGCCACCAATTTTTACCGTCCAACATGTAAGTATCATTGCCATTTTCATTGCGACTGTCAAAGTGCAGGATATTTATCTGGCTTTGATTTCCTGTGCCATGTCTACAGGGCCAGATTTCACTGAAGTACAGAGTGATTTTCAAGCCAAGGTGCCGGTGGTTCGGTTGACGGACGCTAAGACGGGACTTAAGGTTGTGCTGGCAATCAACGCACAGTCTGCCATTCTCACCAGCACGCTGTTGCATCTCTACTGCCTTGCCGATCCTCGGGTCAAGCCTCTGGCTGTTGTCTTGAGGTCTTGGGCAAAGGTAATTGATGATAATAATATGAATCAGGACAGGTGCTTTACCTACCATAATAAGCTTAACTTTTCGACTGTCCTTACTTTTCAGCCACAGTGCAAAATCTGGGAAAGTTAGGTAAATAAAAAATCTCCTTAATTTTTGACCAGGCACCAAAAATCTGTCCATAAGTTTTCAACCAGACCAGTAAAACTGTGAGGCAACCTGGAGATAATGTCAAATGTCCAGAAAAAGTGAAACAAATTGATAAAACTCTGCCGATTTGCCAGTCTGGCTTTTAATCGCTTTGTTGATGCCGCCATTTTGAGGCTGGAAGTTACAGAGTAGTTTCCCTTCACACTTCCGTTTTCAGCCATCTAGCGAGTTACAGTGGTTGTGGTGGTCGGTTTCAGAGTTTAGAAGGTGGAAAATGCTTATATGCAATTAAAAACACAAGGAGGATGTGGTGGTTAAAATATTAGGTAAGGTTTACAGCTGTTTCTGTGCATTTCAAGGCCCTCTGATGCAAGATACTATTTCAAGCAGCATCATTTACTAGCCCCACCGGCACACATGGTGTTCAGTGAAGATGGTTGGACATCGAAACTGAAACAAATTTTTCTTGCTCCTTGGTTTTCGACCAGACCTTCAAACGTCAAGATTTTTCAGTGTAAAAAGCGGTCGAAAAGTTAGGGTTTTTACGATAGTTGTTTTGCTTAAAGATGGCAAAGATATTTCTCTAGTACAGTAACTACACTGCCGCCGATCAGCACCTTCGGTCGTCTGCTATGGGGTGCCGATCAGCGACAGCAGTTGTCTACTGGCAGGTGCCGATCAGCAAAGAAAGGTGTGAAAGGACTAAATATACTACAGTCATATGAAATGAGTGTTTATGAGAAGTCAGGGGCGTAGGAACCACGGGGGCCCTGGGGGCCCAGGCCCCCGTTCGATTTTTGAAAGGGGGGCCCGAATATCTTTGGGCCCCCCTTGCTTTTGATAAGAGGAGAGGGGGCCCACCAGTGGTGGGGCCCCCGTGCTCTGCTGTCGCAGGACACAATCCTTGGCAGTCAACACACACACACACACACACACACACACACACCTCCCTCCCCCCCCACCCTTCTTCACTCCGGCCGTGTGGCTCACCCGACTTAGTGGGCCCCCCTTCCTCTCAGCATCTTCCGACGCGCCTGGAAGTCATTGAGAAAAGGAAACTGCCGTATGGAAGGGATGTCACTCTACTTGTTCACAGTTTCAGACATGATAATAACAGTAATACTAACAAAAGGTTCTGCTACATGGTCCACCCCTTGTCGTGGGGTAGTGGCTTGTGTACCTCAATGACCCAGAGAACTATGCCAGCAGGAGCACATGCTCCTGGCAGGGTCACCCAAGCTGGACAGGTCGAAGGGTAGAGGTCAGACGAATGTGGACCACCTCTCCAAGAGGCTAAACGGGTTTGCGTAGGGTTAACAGCCCTACCTGTAAAAAACACTAAGTTACAAAAGCATCGACAGCAACAAACCGAGACATTCACCTGGGCGAGGAAGGGTCTCCATCCCGGAGACCTATGACGCATTGCAGTGAAAGCCGAAAGGAAGCTGCAAGGCCGACCCCCCTTCTAACACCCAGGACAACAACGAGAGTAGCCACATGGAACATCAGGACAATGTATGAAGTAGGAAGGACCATACAAGTAGCAAGAGAGATGAAGAACTACAAGGTAGGAGTACTGGGACTGAGTGAGACAAGGTGGCTACAGACAGGACAGCTGAGATTTTCATCGGGAGAGCAATTGCTGTACTCTGGACACACAGAGGATGGAGCCCCCCACACTGAGGGCGTGGCCCTGATGCTGGCACCGGAGGCACAGCGGGCACTCATCGGCTGGGAACCTGTCAACTCCCGCATCATCACAGCCAAATTCATCACCAAGAAAAAAGACATCAACCTGAACATCATCCAGTGCTACGCTCCCACCAATGATGCGGAAGAGGAGAAAAAAGATGACTTCTACCAACAACTGCAGACAGTGATAGATAGAGGAGGAGCCAAGGACATGACCATACTGATGGGAGACTTCAACGCCAAGATTGGATCAGACAACACAGGCTACGAGGACACCATGGGAACACACGGACTGGGACAGATGAACGAAAATGGCGAGCGCTTTGCAAACTTTTGTGCCCTGAACCAGCTAGTGATAGGAGGCAGCATCTTCCCACACAAGCGCATCCACAAGGCCACATGGAGATCGCCGGACCACGTCACGGAGAACCAGATTGATCACATCTGCATCAGCCGGAAGTTCAGGAGATCGTGGCGGGATGTGCGCGTGATGAGGGGTGCCGATGTATCATCAGACCACCACCTTCTTGCAACAACATTGAGACTTCGGCTTAAGAGGCACACCAACGCCAACAACACACGGACCAGGTACAACGTTGGCCTACTCAGGAACACAGAGACACAAGCAGCATTCCGGATCAGCCTTTCCAACAGGTTCCAGCCACTGCAAGACCTGATAGAAGACAGTGAAATGGACATCGAGACACACTGGGAACACAGCAAGAAACTTTGGCACGACACATGCGAAGAGGTCCTTGGCAAGAGAACGACCCAACATAAGGAATGGATCTCTGCTGATACCATCCAGAAGCTGGAAGTTAGGAAAAAGAAAAAAACTGCACTGAACACAAGCCGAACAAGGAGAGCTAAGGCAAAGGCACAGGAAGAATACACAGCAGCTGACAGAGAAGTGAAGAGGAGCACCAGGAAGGACAAGAGGGACTACATCGACAACCTGGCCAATCAAGCAGAGGAAGCAGCCCGACAAGGGAACCTAAAAGACCTGTACCAGGTGACCAAGAAGCTCGCGGGCAAATTTCAGCAGACAGACAAACCAGTGAAGGACAAGAACGGGCACCCACTGACAACAACTGAGGAACAGCTGAAGCGATGGGCAGAACACTTCAGGGAGCTGTTAAATCGCCCCATCCCTGAAACACCACCAGACATCCCACCAGGAGAGACAGAACTACCCATCAACTGCGACAAGCCCTCTAAGGCGGAGATCAGGAAAGCCATCATGACACTGAGAAATGGGAAAGCTGCAGGGCCGGATGATATACCAGCAGAAGCCATCAAAGCAGACACAGAGACGGTCGTCAACATGCTGCACAGCCTGTTCAGCAAGATCTGGGAGAAGGAAGAGGTGCCAGCCCAGTGGAAAGAAGGGATCGTCATCAAGCTACCAAAGAAAGGGGACCTCAGGGACTGCAGCAACTACCGAGGGATCATGCTCCTGTCAGTGCCAGGCAAGGTTCTCAACAGAATTCTACTGGAGAGGATGAGAGAGGCAGTCGACCCCATGCTCCGAGACCAGCAGGCGGGCTTTCGCAGGAACAGGTCCTGCGCTGACCAGATTGCCAGCCTACGCATCATTGTGGAGCAGTCACTGGAGTGGAACTCCCCTCTCTACATCAACTTCATAGACTATGAGAAGGCTTTCGACAGTGTAGACAGAGAGGCGCTGTGGAAGCTGCTAAGGCACTATGGAGTTCCCGGGAAGATCATCTCCCTGATCCGGTGCACCTACCAAGACATGAGCTGCAGGATTGCCCATGCTGGCCAGCTGTCAGAAAGCTTCGAGGTGAAGACCGGAGTCCGCCAGGGATGCCTGTTGTCCCCGTTTCTCTTCCTCCTGGTCATCGACTGGATCATGAAGACCACTACAGCAGGCAGGAAAAACGGGATACAGTGGACACTCTGGACGCAGCTGGATGACCTCGACTTCGCGGACGACCTGGCGCTCCTGTCTCACAGCCACAGCCAAATGCAGGACAAGACTACGCGCCTGGAAGCCACATCAGCCGGAACAGGGCTCAAGATCAACAGGAAGAAAACCGAGCTGATGAAGATCAACACCACTGCCAACACACCAGTCACAGTCGGTGGAGAGCCCATCAGGGAGGTGGAGTCTTTTGTCTACCTGGGGAGTGTGGTTGATGGACAGGGAGGCACAGACCGAGACGTCACAGCCAGAATCGGCAAGGCAAGGGCAGCAATGGTCATGCTGAAGAACGTCTGGGCATCCAAAGTTGTCAGCATAAGAACCAAACTTCGCATCTTCAACTCCAACGTGAAGTCAGTTCTGCTCTATGGATGCGAAACATGGAGGACAACGAAGACGATGCAGCAGAAGATCCAGACATTTCTCAACACCTGCCTGAGGCGCATCTTCAACATCCGATGGCCAGAGAAGATCCGGAATGAAGAACTGTGGGAGCGAGCGGGGCAGGAACCAGTGGCCAAGCAGATACTGCGGAGGAAGTGGGGCTGGATTGGACACACCCTCAGGAAGCCAGCATCCAGCACCACACGCCAAGCCCTGACATGGAACCCGCAGGGGAAAAGGAAGAGAGGCCGGCCTCGCAACAGCTGGAGGCGGGACACTGAGGCAGAGCTTTGTAAGCAGGGTACCAACTGGACTGGAGTGGCAAGACTAGCCCAGAACAGAGTGCGATGGCGAGGGGTTGTCGATGGCCTATGCTCCACGTGGAGCCAAGGGCCTAAGTAAGTAAGTAACAAAAGGTTGTCATCAATCTAAAGAAAAACAACACTTCATCACGTACCTTTTCCTGTACTGTATGGACCTCAGAAGTTCTGCTTTGCCCCAGTTCTGTATTTTCCTGTTGCATGACTGTTTAATTGCAGATTTGCCATCTAGACCGCCAAGAGGAAGGAACGTTGCCACCGTTTGCCCTCGGGATCATGGTCGTCTTTTTCCTGCTGCAGACAAAGCCACCAGTATTATGTCATCTCAAAAAGCCAAAGGTGACAGTGTGTGTGTGTGTGTGTGTGTGTGTGTGTGTGTGTGTGTGTGTGTGTTTGTGTGTGTGAGTGTGTGTGTGTGCACTTGTGTGAATAGTGTTTTGGTTTACGCACTATAGTGCATAAAATACCCACAGAAATCTGAAAATGACGCAGAAAATGTAAGTCACTTCGTCCCAGGGACACACACGTTTTTCTGGTACTGCCCTGCTCGTTTGAATGATCACTGATGACAGAATAGCTGCGCAAGTAGTAATGACTAGTGATGATTCGACTCAAAGTTCAACAACCAGCCAGAAGAAGAGAAAGGCAAGTCAGACTGTGACAGAAGACGTGAACCCACTGCTAGAGGCAGCAGCGATGCACCATAGGGTGCATAAAACAAAAGGAAAAAAAAAACAAAAAATGTATTACTAAGGGACTCTCAGAAATTGCAGAAGTACCCTCTTGAATTCTGGGAGACTGTCCCTGGGATCGTTGGTGTGAAAACTGTCAGAGACACTGGTGAATCCATATTTTGATAGTACCTGTACTGTTCGCAGGATGAAGCCAAAGAAAATGAGAAGCCTGCCTCCCAGAAGGAGGAAGTGTTGGATGGAGATTTCCTGAAAGAAAAGGTATGAGCTGTTTGCTGGATTGTGAAGGATGCTGTGAATTTACAGTTTCCAATCTTTTGTTTTGTTTGGTTTGGTGTTTTTTTTCTCAATATGATGAGTTCGCCAGATTAAATATTCAAATCATACTGCTAGAATTATGATAGTCTGATCCAAGTCATTCATCATACAGATTGCCAATCTCTGAAAATCTGAAAGACTAATTCTTGAGGGAAATAACTTTTGATATGTTTCCAGACCACTGAACATTGATTTGAGTAATAATAAAAATGTGAAATATATAGACACCGTACCTGATTGCTTGCCTTCAGGCACTTCGAAGTGAAACACATGCGAAGGCTCAGCTCAGTTCAGCTATTCAAAGCAGAACAGGTCGAATGCAGAACACCTAAAGGAACTAAATGACATGCGACATTTTCTAATAAGAGAATTGAATTCATGAAACTTTTCTTTTTGTTGCAGGCAGAGAATTGGGAGTCACAGAATAAGATGACCGTTGGTGAACTGTGGGTTCGGCTGCTGCAGTTTTACTGTCTGAAGTTCGACAACACGCGGTACGTCGTGTCCATCCGACAACAACATCTACTCTCTCGCCAGGAGAAGAGATGGCACTCCAAGAAGCTGGCTATTGAAGGTAGGGTTAGGGTGTTGGTGCATATGACGTGTGACTAGGTCTTTTGGAATGTTTGTCAGTAGTGCTCTTGCTAAACAATGGTGACATTAGCTAGCACGAGCAGTAAGGTATCATTTGACTTGACAAACACACAGCAGTAGTAGAGAACAAGGTGTCTTCTTGTGGGAGAGAGGGGAGTGGTGGTTGCAGTAAGGTATCATTTGACTTGACAAACACACAGCAGTAGTAGAGAACAAGGTGTCTTCTTGTGGGAGAGAGGGGAGTGGTGGTTGCAGTAAGGTATCATTTGACTTGACAAACACACAGCAGTAGTAGAGAACAAGGCGTCTTCTTGTGGGAGAGAGGGGAGTGGTGGTTGCAGTAAGGTATCATTTGACTTGACAAACACACAGCAGTAGTAGAGAACAAGGCGTCTTCTTGTGGGAGAGAGGGGAGTGGTGGTTGCAGTAAGGTATCATTTGACTTGACAAACACACAGCAGTAGTAGAGAACAAGGCGTCTTCTTGTGGGAGAGAGGGGAGTGGTGGTTGCAGTAAGGTATCATTTGACTTGACAAACACACAGCAGTAGTAGAGAACAAGGCGTCTTCTTGTGGGAGAGAGGGGAGTGGTGGTTGCAGTAAGGTATCATTTGACTTGACAAACACACAGCAGTAGTAGAGAACAAGGCGTCTTCTTGTGGGAGAGAGGGGAGTGGTGGTTGCAGTAAGGTATCATTTGACTTGACAAACACACAGCAGTAGTAGAGAACAAGGCGTCTTCTTGTGGGAGAGAGGGGAGTGGTGGTTGCAGTAAGGTATCATTTGACTTGACAAACACACAGCAGTAGTAGAGAACAAGGCGTCTTCTTGTGGGAGAGAGGGGAGTGGTGGTTGCAGTGTCTTCTTGTTGGAGAGAGGGGAGTGGTGGTTGCCGGTGGTTGCAGTGATTATGCATGTATGATTGTATTTCTTGACTTTCGGACAGATTCAGGAATTTCTCTATGGCTGGTATTGTGTGATTTATTTCTGAACAATTACTTGCAGCATGAACGCTCTTGCTTTGTTTCCAACAGTAGTTTGTATTGTTCCATGTGCAGTAGATTGAATTTCTTTTGGGTTTTTCTTTTCCAGATCCATTCTCTCCAAAGAAAAACTTGGCGAGTTCTATGGCCAATACACTCATCTTCGAATATTTCCAGTCATCCCTGCGGAAAGCCTACAATTACTTCGGCCTGCCCCGTGACGCAGATGGTAGTTCTCTTGTGTGCATAGATTCCCTGAGGCAGCTGGCTAGCAGAAGGACGGACGAACTCCTCAAAGAAAACCAGGAGCCAGAAAAAGCAAAAGATGACAGTCAGGCGAGCGGAGATTCTTCCAAACGATCAGCGAGCGCCTCGAAAGACGCTTTGAAGAAATCAGAATCGGTGTCAACTGAGGCTGATGAGGGTAGTGATGATGGTGAAGCTGTGGTAATACAGCCCAACAAGTCTATCAGTGAGAGACTGAGGGGAGTGTCGGGCAGCTTCAGCAATGAGAGCGCGTTGGAGATGACTACATCGGAGTGTGATATCACTAGTGACTCCATCGTGACGCTGTCCACAAATGCAGAGTCGGAGGCGGAGAGCAACGTGACCACAGCCTCATTCTGCAAAGATGAATCCGAGACAGACACAGATGTGGACAGTGTCGGTGTTCTAGGGGTCGTCGATTCAGATGCCAAAGATAGAAGTGCCTCAGGAGAAATGACTTCAGACCAAGTGCCAACTGATCTCAATTCCAAAACGGACAGTGAACAGAATACAGTTCCCATCACTGAAAGCCAGTCTTCAGCTGAAAGTCCATCGCGATCACAAGTGCCAGAGTCACGCACGTCTGGTGAAGCAGCTTCTTCCGGCGCTGGGAGTGACTCTGAGCTGGTGGAGTTTGCCCACAAGTATGTGCTGAAGATCGTGGAAAATGCCGTAAAGCAGCTACAACTGCTGGAATTAGTTAAACAGGCAGAACCACCAACAGGCAGCACCTCTCAAGCAGTCCAGTCACCTGATGAAATTCTGCATGCTGGGGGAGGGGATAAGAACGCGCAGTCCACAGAAAGGGAGAAAGTTGCGGAGGATGGAGAACAACCACTCGCAGTGGAGGAAAGTGTGGAGTCTAACAGCACTGCATGCTTCTACAAGTTCACAGAAGAGATTTTCACTGGTGGAAAGGTAATTATTTTACGGAGTCCTTTGTAGGTAAATTAGCAATTAGATACAGTACAAGTGAAATAAGTTTTGAATTGATTGACTTATGACTTTCACTATAGTTTCAGTCATTCAGATCATTATGAAAAGCATTCACATCATTATTGTGTTCTTTTTTACTTGACTTTCAACTGCAGAACAAATTCTTCACCATGCTAGATATAAGTTTGCAGTTCACTCAAACTTTAATTTATTGTTCTTAACAGTGACGATTATTTTGTAATGTCAGCAAGTATAAAAATGTAGAATTATTGTTGCTTCACTGCACCAGATCCAAATTTACAGTTTACTGAAACATTTTTACATTAGGACTGTTATTTTGTGCTATCAGCAAGTGTAAAAATGTAGCAGGTAGTAGTACGAAACCTTACCAGAGTCTTGTGAGTCAGGGTGTGTGTCTTCAGGGCCCAGCTGTCATTTGTGGCTACTGCGAGAAGGAAGGTCACATCAAGGCCAACTGCCCCGATGACAAGCTGCCCAGTGTGGATCCACTCCCACCCATGTTACCTCGGCACATGGTTCTTTTGGACAAAGTCGTCTGCAAAGTCATGCGTAAGTCACATAAATTCTGTTTCCGAATCAGTCAGTGTGTGGTGCTTGTTTCAAAGAAATTTTGGTTGGGGCACTCGCACACATACATTATGGCGTGCCACAGTGGTTTAATTGTTGGTTTGCACAAACTCCCCAGCAGGCCTCATGGAAATGATGCATGCAGTCTGCATCGCAAGAAATTCTTCGTACATAAGCTTTGAATCTGTGATATCAGTGTGTGACAGCGTTGAGTGGAGTGAGCAGGCGCATGAATATAATATTATATGGTAGTTAGGGAAGTCAATACATAGTGTTAAACAAAACACATCGTTTATTGCCACAACTGGGGTAGTTGGTGGTCTAGTTGTTAAGAGATTTTGCCACCAATTTGAGAGGTCAAGTTCGAGTCCCGCTTGGGGCGAGGAATTTTTCCTTCTCGTACGTGGCACCGTTCATTCGGGCTGATCATCGGGGGTTCTCTCCGGGTACTCCGGCTTCCTCCACCTCTGCTTTGGAAATGTGCAGCCCACAAAATTTGAAAATAAATGCAATTCTAAATTCCGAAACTTAAAGAGCTGAGCTGACCCTTCGCACCACGTGATCGTGATGTGTTCATGTCCAGTGTTTGAGGGAATGCGTGTGATTCACATGAGCGTGCGTGTTGGGTTCAGCTCGCTGTGCTTTGAGTCAATTCAAGACATTGGGTAAAGCGCCCACACAATGCACAGTTATTTTTACAACTAAGGAGCAGTTTAGCTATGTTTTGGAATGGCCGGTGCAGAGTGGATGATGATGGTTGGCAAGAATCACAAACTTGAGCAGAAGAATCGCAGGCAGGGCTGAGATAGGGACTGTGTCACATGGATGGCGAGGGGTCATTTAAGGGGCCGGCGCAGCCCGCTGAGAAAGCAACAGCAGATGGTCAAGCCAGAAGGGGCAAATTGGCGGCTCTGACAGGGAATCTGTGTTTTTGTTACGACACAGAAAACTACAGCGGATGTAATAGGACAACGATAAACTTCCGATAAATGACAACTGAAAGGGCTTGAAAATTACTTGAAGATGGTGTGGGCTTTACGTTCTAGTGAAAGACGGGGGAATTTTCTACAGCTGCTCAAAGAGGGGAAGAACTGGGACTCTGCTTTGGAAAAGGTGTTAACCCTACCTGTTAAACTATAAAATAGCCAAAGACCAAAATAAGGTTAAAAAGTACTGACTCTTCTGAAACTACTACAGTTTACAGACTAACTTGTGGTCCAACGACTGTGGCGATATCTGACAATAAACAGAGACAGAGACAACTATTTGGCACGTGAGGACTTGCGGATACAAAACACCATACGCTTCCCTGACTGAATGCGTCTGCTCACAGCTAATGTACAGGGCTGGCCAGAGAACAAAAGGTAGTGGGTGAGAGGGTGTTAACCACTCGGCTACAAGTGGATGGCCATATGTTTAAAGATTCTGATTTTTGTCATTTGGTTTTCCTTGCAGATGACTTTGCTCCCACTGAGCCACATGTTCACACCCGAAATCGTGTCGTGAAAGATTTGGAGGACTTTGTGCGAGAGGTGTATCCAGGTGTGTGTGGGGGGTACAGTAATCTTCTAACTGTTGCAAACCAGATCCACGTTCAGATTGTCGCTTGGTGAAAATCATATGGCTTCACTTTTTTTCTTCTTTTTTTTTCTTTTTAATCACTATCAGGGCGTCATATCCATGACCAAACATCAGCCATCGACCAATTCATTTTCAAAATGTCCGAGTAGTCTCTTACCAAGACAGAGGTATAGATGTCCTATCATTTTTGCACCTTTGTAAACAATATTCAGGACAAATGTCCCATACATTTACAGTCAGTTTAAAGTTCATGCAGATACGAAGCCCCACAGTATTTTCAGCAACCTTTCGCTTTCCTTTCAGGTGCCTGCTTTTCACTGTTTGGGTCATCCTGCAATGGATTTGGGTTCTTCTCTAGTGACCTCGACATCTGTATGACACTGAAAGGAAAAACTCTAGAGGTAGGGAAAGAAGTTGTCAGTTTGTTTTTTGTTTTGCATGCGAGCTGGGGTGGGGATCTGGCTTGATATGGCTGCTGATTGCTTCACTGTCAGGTTTGATAATAATAATAGTGACAATTTTTTTTTAGCGCCTATTCTGACGAGCTCTAGGCGATTAACAGACACACACACACACACACACACCAAAAACAAAACTACTACATACTGCCCCCCACACACACACACACGCACGCACGCACACAAACCATTGGGACAGACTAATCAAACGCTTCCCAAAAGAGATGGGTTTTTAGACAGGTCATGAAGCAGGACACAGTAGGGGAATGACGGAGGGAGGCAGGCAAGGTGTTCCACACTGAAAGGCCGAAGCAAGAGAAGGAACGTTCGCCTTGTGTTTTTGAGGTTTAGTGCGGGAGACGGAAATTGCGCATGTCAGCAGACGAGCGAAGGGACTGGGAGGGGGTGTACAGGTGCAGCAAGCTCGTGCAATAGTACAAAACTGCAACCTTGGTCATCTTTGTTATGTTTACCCTGCAGGACATCGACGTGACTGAGACGATAGAAGCGGTGGCCACGAAGCTGATGCGTAAGCGTGGCCTGTACAACGTGGTGTCCATTCCTACAGCCAAAGTGCCCATCGTGAAGTTCACAGACAGAAACACCAAGCTGGAGGGAGACATCAGTCTCTACAACATACTGGTGAGTGCTGTAGGTCTCGTACCACCAGTGATTTCTACACTGTGGCTTCTACACGTGTCAGGCAGCATATTTCCTTAAAAAAATGTTTTCACAAGCAAACCAGACAATGGTTTCCAGAAGCAAGACTTGTTGACAAGCTGCTTGCAAAAAAAAACACGAACAGACAAACAGCCATGAAAATGTAACTTTCCTTTTTGGGCTTGCGTGTAATTTGTCAGACACCTGCAAACGGAATACATGCAGTCCAAGGATAAAATGAATCTTGACTTTCAGCTGTAAAAGTGTCTCCGTGTTGCTGACTGCTTGTCTTTGTGTCTGTGTTGCTGACTGCTTGTCTTTGTGTCCGTGTTGCTGACTGCTTGTCTTTGTCTCCGTGTTGCTGACTGCTTGTCTTTGTCTCTGTGTTGCTGACTGCTTGTCTTTGTGTCTGTGTTGCTGACTGCTTGTCTTTGTGTCTGTGTTGCTGACTGCTTGTCTTTGTGTCCGTGTTGCTGACTGCTTGTCTTTGTCTCCGTGTTGCTGACTGCTTGTCTTTGTCTCTGTGTTGCTGACTGCTTGTCTTTGTCTCTGTGTTGCTGACTGCTTGTCTTTGTCTTTGTGTTGCTGACTGCTTGTCTTTGTCTCTGTGTTGCTGACTGCTTGTCTTTGTCTCTGTGTTGCTGACTGCTTGTCTTTGTCTTTGTGTTGCTGACTGCTTGTCTGTTGTTCCAGGCCCAGCGCAACACCAGACTCTTGTACTGCTACAGTCAGATCGACCCGCGTGTGAGGCAGCTTGGCTACGCTGTCAAGGTCTTTGCAAAGGTCAGAGTACATACTTGATTTGCTTTAGATGTAACGCAAAATTCTGATGTTCACATTGATTAGCAATGAAACGCTCGGTTGCGAGGGATAGTGAGAAGTCTGACCCATTGTGCAAATAATAATAATAATAATAAAAGTAACTGTGTATTGTGTAGGTGCCCTACCCATTTTCTTGAATCGGCTCAAAGCACCATGAGCTGAACCCAAAATGCACGCTCATGTGAATCACACGCATTCTCTCACACACTGAACATGAACACATTACAATCACGTGGTATGAAGGGTCATCTCAGCAATTTAAGTTTCAGGATTTAGAATTGCATTTATTTTGAATTTTGTGGGCTGAACATTTCCAAAACATTTGCAAACCAGCGCCCTGTGTGTTAGTTTGTGCATTTATACGTACATAAAGTACGCAAACAAATGAATTTTTACAGACATGAAACAGAGTGTTTCTGATTGTGTATTCTTGCTGGCAGATCTGTGAAATTGGTGATGCCTCGCGTGGAAGTCTCTCATCGTACGGCTACATCCTCATGATGATACACTATCTTCAGCAGGCTCAGCCGCCAGTCGTTCCTGTCCTGCAAGAGGTATGGCCTTTTTGTCCGCTACCTTTAACCTCTCCACAGCAAACATTTTTAGCCAGTGAGAAAATAGGTCTAACTTCACTGCGGTTGAAAGGTCCCATTGCTTTAAGTTAGCAACATGAAAACAACTGTCGCTAACAGCCAGCCCATATGTGTACTTTATGTTATGAACTCTATTAATCCAACTTGCTTGTGATAGGTCAGTGACAAATTGCTGCACACAGGTTGAAGGAATGCTGTTTGTGGGCCGTGGTAACAGTGACCAACGGGCTTCTGAAAAGGTTTATTAATATTATCCTTGTCACTGTACTGTTCTGTCTTGGAGACTGTTTTTACACCACAACCCGGGTTCAACCCTAGTTTACCTCGACTTGGGTTGGACTCGGGTCAGTAGCGTTCACACTACATTGTCTGCAAGTCTAACCCTGACAGTGACGTAGGAAACATTACGTCATGCCGGCCGTCATGTCTTGATGAAAGCAGCGTATCATGATGCCACGGCCAGCTGCATGTTTAGATCTGAAATACGAGTTGGCCCTGGACCCTGTTCACCCTTGGTCCATAGCAGGGTTGAACCCGGGTCACTTTTAACCTGGGTTGGTTAAATGTTAACGCACCAACCCAGGTTCAACCCAGTAAAACTGGCGAGTGTAAACAGCCTCTTGGTGTCACAGTCTGATGCTGAAAGTTCCAACACCAGTTTTTGTTTGTCGGTCTTGTTTTCACTGACCGTGTTCTTGCTGTGTGCAGCTGCATAGGGGCCCTGACCGTCCTGAGGTGATTGTGGAGGGCTGCAACACCTGGTTCTTCGATGATATCCCCAACTTAGTGAGTCTCTCTTTTTCTTTCTTTCTTTTTTTTTTTTACTACTGCTTTATCCTTTTCCGGAAATTCAGGCTGCTTCCCCCGGGAGAAATACGTCACCGTGGTGCAGCGCCATCCAGTACCTATCCTTTTTTTTTTTTTTCTGGGGTAGGAAAGCTAGATAACCCGGAGAGAAACCCCCGATGAGCAGCCCGGTAGCCAGGAAAAACTAGTATCACATATCACAGCTTGACCTAAGCTCAAACCCATGCTTTGCTGCGTCAGCGGTGATGGCCTTCAGTAGCACAGCAGCTAAGTCCAACGCGCTGCCTATTAGACCACCACTCACCTCTGTCACCCCTTTAGTGTGAGATGCTGGTTAACAGTTCACACTGCCTAAGAAAGGCACACACACACACACACACACACACACACACACACACACAGACACACACACACAGACACACACACACACAGACACACACACACACACACACACACACACAGAGTGAAGTTGCTTATTGTGTGGCATGGTGGGTGATCGAGCACTCATCACACTATTGTGTCGCCTTGGAGGGGTAGATCAAGCTGGGTGTCTTGATTGAGGCATGAATGACCTCCATTGCTGAATATCATTTATCCTGTGCAGCATCACGTGTGGCCGGGCTTCAGGAAAAACAACCAGAGTCCTGGAGCACTGTGGCTGGGCTTCCTGCGGTACTACCTGGAAGTGTTTGACTGGAAGGGCTGGGTGGTGACCATCCGACAGAAAGACCCGCTCACCAAGTTTGAGAAGCTGTGGAATGGCCAGACCATTGCGGTGGAAGGTACGTGAATAAAATTGTGGCCGACTATTTTTTCTTCTTTTTTTTTGTTGTTGAGATTTTGACAAAGCTTTCAAAAGATCAGCAGCTCTTTGATGTTCAGATGTGGGTTTGTTGCGAATATCACAATATATTGTTGTTCACAGCCTTCTTTATTCCTTAAAAATGCATTCCTGGGTGGTGTTACAAATAGAACCTACCCCTGTATGCTACGAAAACCAGCTAGCTAATCGTTGCTACAAGCCAAGGGAGGCTACCCAAGAACAACTACCCTACAGAGTTGCCTCCCATGCACCTGTATTGGCGGTTACGCCATCTTACTTATCAGTTCTTTCGGGTCCAGTGATTCCCCCTGTTTTGTCTGATGACGTCCCTGCCACATACTATGTGTTGACATAGCTCGGTCCTACACTACATATTATGTGTTGACGTCAACCTGAATGACGTAATTCTGTGCGTAACAGGGTTTTTGCATAAGACTCCTTACAGTATTACTCCTTACAGCAGCCGTTTTGTTTTTAGTTAAAAAATAAATGGAGTTTTGATTGCTTTAAGTTTCATGGAATTTTTTTTCTAGCTGTTGTATTTACATGAGAGTTCACACAGAACTTGTCAAAGTCAGAGGAAGATTCTGAGGTAGAGTTTTGATCTCAGTAGTTTTAGTCAGGAATAATTGAAGATACTGAATATTGACGAGCTCCAGAGGAAGGGCGGGCGTCCCGTCATCATCTATTATTACTGTATTATTCGGAATCAAGTCTGAAAATGTTGACCGTTGTGTATACCGTTGTCTTTCCAGATCCATTTGACCTGAACCATAACCTTGGGGGAGGCCTCTCAAGAAAGAGTGAGTAGTATACATGTACTGCACACACACACACACACACACACACACACCCACACACACACACACACACACCCACCCACACACACACACACACACACACACACACACCCACACCACACCCACACACACCCCACACACACCCACACACACACACACACACACACACACACACACACACCCACACACCCACACACACACCCACACAGCCACACACACACACACACACACACACACACAGACACACACACACACAGACACACACACAGACACACACACACACAGACACACACACACACACACACAGACACACACACACACACACACACCTGTACTGAGATAGCTGAAATGACTTGTTACCACAGTTTATGTGTGCTCGAACATAGTGAAATTGTGGTTACCATACGAAACAGAGAATAGATAATACTTTTTAATAGATGTCTGTTTTGATTTGCTTTCATTTGAATCGTGCGGACAGTGTGGGTCAAAGTTGCTTGGCTTTGGTTTGTTTTTACGGTGTGCCTTGTATCTTTGCTTCAGTGAACAACTATATATACAAGACTTTTGTGAATGGCCGCATGCACTTCGGAACTCCATTTGAGAGGAAATTGGAGCTGTTCCAACGCTTCAGGTCCCCTGAGGTGAAACGGAAAGTTTATTTTTTAGAAAAATTATGCCTATACATATTTCCTATTTTGTTTGTTTGGGGTTTTTTTTTGTTTGTTTGTTTGTTTCTTCTTGTGTCTCTTCTATTTTTATGAGTACGTAAACTGTGTGTGTGATATTAATGTTTTAAAGCTTCTTTTTTTTTTTTCTTTAACCCCCTGACTCTTGTTTTTTGGGGTTTTTTTTTTGTTTTTTGCCCCAACTCTTTTTGCCAGCTCCAGTGGTGTTCCTCCCAGGTCATGGGTGGAATCCACGGAGGGCTCGAAGGCTGAGGCAATTTTATTATGCATGAGGATTGAGATGAGGATGATGGTTAGATGATGCCATGGAGGTCCGTGTGATTTGTGACTGTGGGACAGGGCCGCATTCCACACTGCCTGTCATAAATATCCCAGGGTTCACCAGGCCCAGGAACTACGGAACCTGCGGTGCCGGCCGTGTAATCATCCACATCATAAGTCGTGTCATACCAAAGTCGCATCCGTGAAGTGGGTGAATCTCGGCTGTGTGGCAACAGCCTCCCCACTGGGCCCATAGCACACCTGCTCTAACCGCCTGACTCTTTGTCAGCTTCAGTGTAATTCCTCCCTGGTCATGAGTGGAATCCACGGAGGGCTCAGAAGTTGAGGCAATTTTTGTTATGCATGATGATGCGGATGAGGATGGAGGTCCATGGGGCTTGACAGAGCCGCATTCCGCACTTCCTGTCATAAATACCCCAGCGTTAACCAGGCCCGGGAACTATGGCACCTGCAGTGCCGGCCGTGTAATCATCCACATCATGAGATGTGTTAGAACAAGGGAAGCACCCCCTAAAGTCACACCCGCTAGTTAAGAAACAGCAGTTTTGCAAACGTGCAAAATCTTTCTATCAAACCGTTCGTTGTTGACAAATACAGAAAGACTAGAAAGGACAGGGGAAGTTTCCTTCTCATGCTTCTTCTTCTTCTTCTTCACCTGGCGCACCGCCAACATGTCATTTTAACTTTCCTCTACCATTTCATTTTAAGATTTGTATTTAGAAAGGTCGCGTCTGTGTGTGAATGCGTTCAGACCTGATGGAGAATTTTCTCTATGATTCTTTTCTTGTAATTTAGTGTATAATTTTCTGTCTTTAAATTTTTTACTTATGTTTTTATCATTTAGGGGGAGCCGGGGTGGCCGAATGGTAGAGCGTTGGACTCACAATGCTCGGGTCGTGAGTTCGAATCCCGCCGGCTGGGGCCAAATATTTGTGCTGGCCTTTTTTCTCGTTGCCCCGTCTTTGATATCACCCTTATGTGGTGGAAAAGGACGTTAAACTCCCAAATACCCACCCTTTTATCATTTAGTAAATACATGTAGTCTCTGTAGCTTTAGCAATGGCACGTTTGCAAACTGGCGAATTTCTGTCAAAACTTTTACTGTTGATGAATAAAGTTTCATCATCATCATCATTATCTCTGAATGTGACAATATTGACTGTCATTGATGCAGCACTTACACAGGTGAGGGTGGTTTCAGTTTTCATCATTCTGACTGTTTGGGTTCTCACCAGGAGTACTTTTTCAACATTGCCCTTCTGTCTGACGGAAAGCCGCCTAACGACCGCGGATGCCGCATGTGTGGCAAAATTGGCCACATGGTGAAGGACTGTCCTCAACGCCAGAAAAGGAAGGGGTATGCCGTTTTTTTTGTTTTTTTTTAAATACTGAAAAATGAGTAATATGGTGTGATACTGTTAACCAATCATCATTACAAAATTTTTACCTCTCACAAGTGGTGAGTTTCCAGTTAAAACTGAGAAACTCACAAAGAAACCTCCCGTATAAAAGTTATTTACTGGAGTCAGAACAGAGTTGGTTAGCTGTAGTGACACACTTTCAACTTTTGTGCCCTTTTAGTTTGTTTTCCTTTGTGCTGCAGCCAAACTGCCTGCGTGACTTGGGTCAGTCTATGCCTGACTTATGCACTACAGTCAAGAATAAAGCAAGCAGTTTGTCTGAATGGGACACTGTTCACCTGGACTGTTTGGATACAGCTTTTTTTCTTTATTCGTTTTAACTGTTTTATTCCCTTTTGGGAAATTCAGGCTGCTTCTGCTGGGGCGAAGCACGTCACTGCAGTGCAGCGCCACCCAAAACCTATACTATTTTTCAATTTTGCTGGGGGAGGAAGTCGGATAATCCAGAGAGAAACCCCTAATGAGCAGCCCGGTAGCCAGGAAAAACCAATACCACATGTTAACCTTTACGCATCGGGACGCGAACCGGCTCGCGTCACTCTCAACAGCCGTAGGCACCGAGCCGCGAACCGATTCGCGTCATCCTAAACGGCCAGCAGCTGCATGCGCGTCAGCAGGGAAATAGGTCACTGGCCAAGCTCGCGATGTCAAAGAGTTAAAAGCTTGACCTTGGCTTGAACCCACACTTTGCCATAACAGCGGTGAGGATCATTCAGTAGCGCAGCGGCCAAGTCCGACATGCTACTTATTAGACCACCGCTCCCCCCCCCCCCCCCCCTTCCTTGTCTGTATCAAGGAGATTTGTTCCTGTGCCCTCCCAACCTAACCCCCATCCCCATCCCTCAGTCACCTCTACTCTGTCCATGGTGGAGGTTTTCAGCACCAGATCATTACCTGTTCATGTGCCCACTCTTGTTCCAGAAACCAGCAGAACCAAGGGAAAGAGAAAGAAAAGGAAGGGACGGACAAGAAAGGAAAGAACCAGGGAGACCAGGCCGCCAATCAGACTCCAAACAATGCCAGCAAGAAGGAGAAAACCAAAGGACCGAGCAGCAGTCCAGCTCCGGGTCAGGATGCTCAGAAACACAACAACAGCCAGACCCCTGCAGGCGAGAAACAGAAAACTCCACACAAAGGTTGGCATCATTTTTAAGTAGTGCTGAGTCGACATTGCTTTTAGGGGGTTCCATTTCCAGGTATCCCAAAATGACAGAAATCCACAAAAACTGATACCACAAACTATTTGAAAGTCTCGATTTTTATATGTGCCAAAAGTGTGTCATTTTTTCTTATTTTGATGTTTTTTGGTGATACATTTGTTGTTCTGTTTGCTCGTTTCTTTGAGGGTGCTCTATCTTTGTACTTGAGAGTTATCTACCATGGTGTTTCAGTATCAGTTTATAGGTCTGATTACATATAGTCCTTTTTAGTGTAATGTAAAAATGATGTTTTGTAATGTTCTTCTCATGTGATTTCCAGGCAAAGCAGCACCAGTGCCTGTTAATGTCTCCACACCACAGTCTGCTGTCACCACCACCACCACCACCACCATCGCTGCCACAGCCACTACCACCAGCAGTGGCAGCAACAGCAATGTTCAGCCCAATAGAGTACCCCCCGGCTTCAGATCCACACCCCCTAGGACGGGCCCCAAAACACTCCCCTCATCACAGGTACGCATCACTTCTGTCAGGTACTGGCAGTTCTTTCATACAGTAAACTGTAGTTTTGATCTCTTTCCCTAGACCATCGCTGATTTTTTATGCAGGGTTGATCATGCTGACACAACCAAACTCTCCAGCGAGAAGATGAGCAATTCAACGCAGCAGTGGATCCAGTTATGTGTGTGAATGGTGGAAATGACACTACAACATGTAGTGCATCCTTGGGGTGAGCGGTGGTCTGATAGGTATTGCGTGTGTAAGTTAGTCGCTGCGCTGTTGAACAGCCGTCACCGCTGGCGTGGCAAAGCGTGGGTGTGAGCACAGGTCGAGCTTGTGATATGTGATACCGGTTTTTCCTGGCTACGAGGCTGCTCCTTGGTGGTTTCTCTCCATGTTATCTGGCTTTCCTCCCCCCAGCAAAATAAAAAAATAGAATGGGTATTGGGTGACGCTGCACTGTGGTGATATGCTTCTACCAGGGGAAGCAGCCCAAAATTCCCAACAGGAATAATAAACTTTTTTTTTTTATGCCTCTAGTAGGCGACCACCTTTCTAAGATGACATTTTTCAAATGCCTGTGTTCACAGACCCTATATCAGATTTGCTCATCTTTCAACAGCCTGCCAGCACCCCACCCCCATCAGCAACAAGTGCTTCCAGAACGTCCACACGACAGTCACCCACTGCAGGTCAGCCACCCACTGCAGGTCAGCATCACCACAGTCCAGGTGCCTCCGGTTCTCCATCACCGGCACCCAAGATTGCCCAGCAAGGCATGCGACCCCCAGGTGTCCCCATGAATGTCCAGCAGCTCTTCAATATGGTTCAGCAGCAAGGGGGAAACGTAAGTTTGTATAACTAGAGCTGGAGGACAATAATAATAATAATGCGTTTTGTATGGGCTTTTTACCCAATTTCTTGAATAGTTCAAAGCGCCACAAACCAAACCCAACACGCACGCTCATGTGAGTCACTCGCATTCTGTGTTTCACTTGCAGGTTGCGAGTTTGGCATCAGCACAGCCCCAGCAGCACCCTCAAACACCCCTCAACCCCATCCAGGGACTCTTGAGCCCCGAGCAGCAGGTGGCGCTGATGGGAGGTCGTGGGGCAGCTGCTGGTGGAGGTGATGCAGTTGGAAAAGTTGGGGGTGGAGGTGATCCCTCTAAGTCCAGCCAGCAGAAGGCTGGGTCAGGAGCACATATGTCTGAGAGTGGCTTTGCCGGCGTTCCGCAGCCCATACCTCTCATGTCTCTCTTCCAACAATCACCGCACCCCCAGCAGCAACAGGAGCAGGCGCAGCGACACCATCAACCACCACAACATCGACCGCAATGGCAACAACAACAACATCAGCAGCAGCAGCAGCAGCAGAGTCCACGGCAGCAGACCAACTTCCAGCAGCAACAAAAGCAGCAGCATCTCAACAATCTGCTCCAGCAGCAGCAGATGCAGCAACAGCAGATCCAGCACTTGATGCAGGTGCTGGCTGAGCAGCAGGACTCCCCGCCTGCCCTCGCGCAGCAGCTGTTCCTCCTGATACAGCAGCAACAGGTGCTTCAGCAGCAGATCACGGCCTACATGCCGCCCAGCGCCATGCCTCCTGCAGGCTCACCTTCCCAAGGTATGTCTCAACATTCAGTTTTCCACCCGTTGCCTGCGACTAGCTCATTCAGCAAGGGAGCAGACACACCTCTGGCACAACCTGTCCATGGTCAGATTCCGGTTCGAGGAGCTCCACCTGGGCAGAGTCCCCTGGGCAGTGGACGTTCGGCTGTGAGCCAAATTCCCATCGGTGGACAGATGGCAGGAGGCCGGATCCCCCACAGTAGTGGACAGGCAGCAGCAGGCCATATTCCTGCCACCAGTCCTACCAGTCATGGGCAGTACGGCAGCATTTCTCCCAACCAGAGTGGGATTTTCGGTCCGAGCTCGGCCGGTCCATGGGTGTTTGGCCAGAGGCCGGTCGGTGGACAGCCCGTGTCAGCACCGTCACCGCCTATGAGTCTGTCTAGTCCCGTGTTCGTTCATCCCCCGTTTCCCTTAGGTCCGCCTCTCTTCCAGGTTGGTGACAGTTTTGAAGAGTAGTACTGGAATCCCGGTGCTTTTGCATCCCTTGTCGCTAATGTCACAGCCTTGTGTGCTTGATCTGCTGGATGCTCCGTGCTCTTGCATCTCTTGTTGCTGATGTCGCAGCATTGTTTGCTTGCTCTGTGAAAGTCTAGCTTGCAGTGTCCGCCAGAGTGGTTTGTCAGAGAGAAGCTTCTCGTCAGCCTGTTATGGTTTGCTGCAATGCTTTTTCGTCTACTGTACCTGCTGTCTTGGTTTCTTCTGCTTCTGCCCCGAGCTTTTTTTTTACCCCTCTGCCTCTGTGTGATGTCCGCTGCTTCTTTTCTTGGTTCCATACTCGCCGACGTGGATGTTTGCCTTCTGTTGGTGCGGCTTGCTTTGGCTGTGACGTGTCCATCCCCCTGTCAGCTTATATGATAGACGTAGGTTTGGCGCTTGGCCCTACGCATTTAAGCTGCTTTTAGCTTGTTTCTGTTGCTGTCTGGGCGGGCAAAAATAGAGAGATTATTTCGGTCTTTTTTCCTTACACTTTTCTTTTTGCTTTGGCCTTGGATGTGTACGACAACTTCTGCTTTTGCTGCTTAGTTGGTATAGTTCACCTGCTAGAGGGTGCAACTGTATCCCAGTCGTTTGCCTGGGGGAGCAAATGTACCCTAGCTGTCCACTCAGCGGGGCGGTTGCGTTCCGTCCTTCAGTCCGGTCAGCTCCCGCAATATTTTAGCTCCATTTTCATCAAAAGGCTCGTTTCCATAAAGTGAAACAGTTACAAATTACAACAGATACTGTACAGGCACATATATTTTCACCATCTTTTGCCTACTTTCGTTTAATGCTTTTGTTTAAGTTACATTCATAGGACGAAGTTATCTGCCATGTGACTTCAACTCACAAGACCCAAATCCTGGATATACTTGCACTCCGTCCTGCGCAGCTGTGGTACATTTGCTCCCTCTGCAAATGACTGGTATACATTTGCATCTCCTAACAGGTGAACTATACCAACTGAGTGCTATTGCTGTGCTGCACCTACTGCTTTCTGTAGACTGGGAATATCTACAGAATACAGACTACAGGTTGGGTTTAGACTGGGAATATCTACAGCATACAGAGTACAGGTTGGGTTTAGACTGGGAATCTCTACAGAATACAGACTACAGGTTGGGTGTAGACTGGGATTATCTACACAATACAGACTACAGGTTGGGTTTAGACTGGGAATATCTACAGCATACAGAGTACAGGTTGGGTTTAGACTGGGAATATCTACAGCATACAGAGTACAGGTTGGGTTTAGACTGGGAATCTCTACAGAATACAGACTACAGGTTGGGTGTAGACTGGGATTATCTACACAATACAGACTACAGGTTGGGTTTAGACTGGGAATATCTACAGCATACAGAGTACAGGTTGGGTTTAGACTGGGAATCTCTACAGAATACAGACTACAGGTTGGGTGTAGACAGGGAATATCTACACAATACAGACTACAGGTTGGGTTTAGACTGGGAATATCTACAGAATACAGAGCACAGGGTGGGGTTAGATTGGGAATCTCTACAGAATACAGACTACAGGTTGGGTTGTAGACAGGGAATATCTACAGAATACAGAGTACAGGTTGGGTGTAGACTGGGATTATCTACAGCATACAGAGTACAGGTTGGGTTTAGACTGGGAATCTCTACAGCATACAGAGTACAGGTTGGGTGTAGACTGGGAATCTCTACAGCATACAGACTACAGGTTGGGTGTAGACTGGGAATCTCTACAGAATACAGACTACAGGTTGGGTTTAGACTGGGAATATCTACAGCATACAGAGTACAGGTTGGGTTTAGACTGGGAATCTCTACAGAATACAGAGTACAGGTTGGGTGTAGACTGGGATTATCTACACAATACAGACTACAGGTTGGGTTTAGACTGGGAATATCTACAGCATACAGAGTACAGGTTGGGTTTAGACTGGGAATATCTACAGCATACAGAGTACAGGTTGGGTTTAGACTGGGAATCTCTACAGAATACAGAGTACAGGTTGGGTGTAGACTGGGATTATCTACACAATACAGACTACAGGTTGGGTTTAGACTGGGAATATCTACAGCATACAGAGTACAGGTTGGGTTTAGACTGGGAATCTCTACAGAATACAGACTACAGGTTGGGTGTAGACAGGGAATATCTACACAATACAGACTACAGGTTGGGTTTAGACTGGGAATATCTACAGAATACAGAGCACAGGGTGGGGTTAGATTGGGAATCTCTACAGAATACAGACTACAGGTTGGGTTTAGACTGGGAATATCTACAGAATACAGACTACAGGTTGGGTTTAGACTGGGAATATCTACAGCATACAGAGTACAGGTTGGGTTTAGACTGGGAATCTCTACAGCATACAGAGTACAGGTTGGGTTTAGACTGGGAATCTCTACAGAATACAGACTACAGGTTGGGTTTAGACTGGGAATATCTACAGCATACAGAGTACAGGTTGGGTTTAGACTGGGAATCTCTACAGCATACAGAGTACAGGTTGGGTGTAGACAGGGAATATCTACACAATACAGACTACAGGTTGGGTTTAGACTGGGAATATCTACAGAATACAGAGCACAGGGTGGGGTTAGATTGGGAATCTCTACAGAATACAGACTACAGGTTGGGTTTAGATTGGGAATATCTACAGAATACAGAGCACAGGTTGGGTTTACACTGGGAATATCTACAGAATACAGAGCACAGGCTGGGGTTAGATTGGGAATCTCTACAGAATACAGACTACAGGTTGCGTTTAGACCGGGAATCTCTACAGAATACAGACTACAGGTTGGGTTTAGATTGGGAATATCTACAGAATACAGAGCACATGTTGGGTTTAGACTGGGAATATCTACAGAATACAGAGCACATGTTGGGTTTACACTGGGAATATCTACAGCATACAGAGTACAGGTTGGGTTTACACTGGGAATATCTACAGCATACAGAGTACAGGTTGGGTTTAGACTGGGAATATCTACACAATACAGAGTACAGGTTGCGGTTAAACTGAGAATATCTACAGAATAAAGACTACAGAGCACAGGTTTAGACTGGGAATATCTGCACAGGAATATTATGTCCGATTAAGATTCAGTGGTGAATGGTGTTCATAAGCTCCATAAAATGTTCTTAGCTGGTTTCTTGGTTTTTAAGACGTGATGTACCTGATTTATTAGTATAGTGAGTGTCCTGATCTATGTTTTAAGAGCCAGGGATCTTGTACTGGATCTTGCGTCTGTGATAGGTTTTAGAAAGGGGAATCATGTGCACGATGTATAGATGTGCAAGTTTATCTTACAAGGATTTTAAACCAAGAGGACGTTATGTACTGATGGTGTTTTATTAGATCTATATAAGTGTGAGTGTCTGTGGGGGCAGTCATTGATGTACAGGTAACAACTCCTGTCACCAGTGCCGGAGGTTGGGGTTAAGTCCCACTTGGGACTTGAAATTTCACAGCTGAAGTACCTGTTTGGAACCGTACATTTACTGATTTGGGCCAACCATCAGGGGTTCGCTGTTGGTACTCCAGTTTTCTCTCCCTCTGCTCTGGAAATGTTCAGCTCACAAAAATTCACAATTGAAACTTTTGTGTTTTGTTGCAGATGGCAGCACCAGGAGGTCAGGGTCATCAGACAGGTGAGTCAGAAGCAAACAGGCATAAGGGAACAGACAAAACAAGCCAAGCAGAGCAACTACTGCCGGAAAATTCTATGAAAATGCAAACAAGATGGATGGACAGATATACGCACAGACACAACTAAAGTCTGCTGTCCGTGTGTGTGTGTGGGGGGGGGGGGGGGGGTGAGAAACGCGCGCGCACACACACACACTCTCTCTCTCTCGCTCACACACACACACACACACACACACACACACACACACACACACACACACACACACACACACTCTTCATGACAAAGATAATGTAATTGTCTTTAAACATTAAATAGTTGTTGTTGTGCAGTTGTTATTACATATGCTGTTTGTTTTTCAGCCATGTCCCCAAGTCCTGAGGCCAACTCACCCGGCTCACAGAAGGGTGGCATGTAGGAGTTTGACAGTTCTCGTGTGTGATGACGTTTTACTGATATAGCAATATGCACACGCGCACGCACACACACACACACACACAATGATTCCGTTTGTCCTTGTTTTGTCTTGATGTAAATGAAAGCCATTACGTGTGTGCAGATTCCTTTTCTTTTTTCTCCTGTGCCTATCTCGGTTTTGTTGGGGTTTTTTCTCTTCCCCTCACCGACTGTTTTTTTGTGACCGGGAGTTCCAGAAATTAGCGTGAAGGTGCAGCGTCTGCTGCATGTCCTAGGTTTATTTTGCCCCGTAGATCAGTTTGCATCAGCTGCCCAAGGTTACATTTTTGTTTTTTTCACGTACTTCAGACACACTTAGCTGCGAATTAGTCTTTGTGGCTTGCGCAGCATTAAGCCTCAAAAACTCACTCACACCTCACCGACCGTCAGCCTCAGTTTAGTCCCCAGGATGGTTTTTGTTGAAATTGTTCTAGCACACTCACGTTAGCAGGCTTGAGAAAATGTTGGATTATGAAGATGTGTCGTCCACTGTGCCAACGTGGATGTAATACTGACGCTCGCTTCCACTCCTCCGCCTGTAAAATGCTGGACGTCGATTCTGTATCCACTTGCTTTGCTTGCACCACGTTTACGTTTTCTTTTCAAAGCACGCGTGTACACATTGTCAGGTGTGCTTGTACTGTTTGCGTTGATCACGATCACTGTATGTACCTTTTTTTTTTATGATTTTGCAGTTTTATACCTGGTTTTGTGATCACAGATACTGCTGATTTTCACGTCTTTGCATGCGACTGGTGACAAAAACTGTAGTGCTAAGTGCTGAGAGGCTGTTCCTGTTGTGAACACACTGAGGCAAGCTTTCCAATACAGTGTGTCAGATTCTACAAGCTTTTAAAGTGTTTTTATGTCCCAGTGTATAGTTTGTTTTATTAATCATACCAGTGACTTCGAGGCTTGCTAGAGGTGAAGGCGAGGACAAAATATTTATCACACTGTAGGCGTCAACGTGTTAAAAGTCTGGATGAATTTTTTTATTTTCTTTACTTTCATGTCCCTCGCCTAGCCTGAACGGGAGGGTGTTCTTGGAAGACATTTGAAAATGAAGATGAAACTTGATTATCTTCCTCCCGTGTTTCTGTGATTCTAAGCTGGTTACCAGGGGTCTGTAGTCCATAGTCCACCAGAAGGTGGGGTGTGATGGAACCGTCACTCATGGTAGCAGAAGAGGCAATGCATTCTTCACACCAAAGTGAGTACCACCACTATTGCGATACATACATGTGCAAAAGTCGGCACAGGGTTACTGGTAAGAACGGCCACTTTCCACACAACTTGCTTGAGGTGTATGCGTAAAACATCTTAAAGACATTGCTGTTATGTAATAGCTCAGTCGTCTGTGTCACAGTTACAGAGTTTTCAGCGTCTCCGAAACTCCCATAAAAGCCAAGTGACCCTGGTTTCACAGCTCTGTTTGCGTTTTGACGTTGAGTGAGAAAGATCGCAGTGGTTGGTCTTCTCATGCAGCACACAACACCCGCTAGAGACTGTAGCGATGTGTCTCGCTCACTGACCAAAAGCACAGTGAAGTCAACGCAAACTCACGTTCTGGTTTGTATAAGGGATCTGTGAAGCGCTGACAACTCAGCAACTGTGACAGAGTTGCCTGCATAATGCATAGACACATGAGTCGCAGTTAAAAAAAAAACCAAAAAAAAACCGCACACAATGTTCGCAGTTTTTTTGTTGAAATTGCAAGCCTCCAAATAAGGTTGTAACAACTGCATGATGTAATGTGTCTGCTTGACTGATCATATATTTCTGCTGCGCAGCGTTAGCCCCAAAACAGTATACAGTACATGTATTTTTCGTCATATTTTGAAATCGCGTGCACATGGATTGCAAACCTGTCTTGTTTGTTAGTGCTTGTACGTACATGTGTTTACTTTTTGTAAAGTAAGGTATGATAGTGTGTTTGGTGGAGGGAGTGGTGAGAAGGGAAGGGTTAGATGATCTGTGTGTATGCATTTCCTAGGCTTTTTATTCTATCCAGTGTCTTTCTGTCGTTAGTGTGCTTATTGATAAAGGAACAATTCGCTCTGTGCCTGCTAGGTGCCTGTGTTTACTGATGCCTCAAATTGTGTATAGTTTCCTACAGAGATTGTTTAAATTGCATCAAATGAAACCGTAGGTACAGTATTCTGAATTTGTCTTTTCCACTGAACTGCTTGATGTAAATTTCTTGTACATTTTTTGGGATTTCTTTTGCCCGGTCATGTATTTTGTCTCAGGATGTTTGTTTTTGTTGTTTTTTGGTTTTGTATTGTTTTAGGTGTTTGTTAGGGTCATTTTAAATTTTATGAGATGAGCAGGAAGGGGTGTGTGTGGAGGGGGGGGGGGGGTGGGGGTGAGCAGGGAGGAGGTACTGGAGATTTGGTTGGGGAGGTGGGTGCCGGGGGGGGGGGGGGGGGGGGGGGGGGAGGAGGGAGTTAATGAACATTCCTTTTTAACTCTCATCATATCACATTCACATGTTCACATGTCAGCATCCATTACCATTTTGTTGTTGTTTTTGTTTGTTGTCTGGGTTGCTTTGTTTGACTGAGTGAAGGTGTAGAACGCTGTCATGTTTTTCTAGCATTTTGGTTATGCATCCCCCCCCCACCCCTCATCGTTTTGGGTCCTGTACATTACAATGTAGGTATGTGTGATGATATAACTTCCTACTCACATGTTTTGGTTTCCCTCAAAGTTCACTTCATCTGTCAGGTTTGTTGGAAACAGTGCACAAAGTGTATTCACGCAAAATTGAAGGGTAGAATGGGCGATTCAAACAGAAACGTAGTTGTTGAAGTGGCCCCGACTTGAACGTTAACTGTAGTAAGTAGGGCAGTGGTTAGAATGGCAGAGTCATGCTGGAAGTGTGGTATCTGCAGTTGTCACTACAAGAATAGGGGAGCCGGGCTGGCCGAATGGTAGAGTGTTGGGCTTCTAATGCTCGGGTCGTGAGTTTGTATCCCGGTTTGTGCTGGCTTTTTCATCGTTGCCCCGTCTTTGATATCACCCGTATGTGGTGGAAGAGGACGTTAAACCCCCAAACACCCACCCCCACAAGAATAATATTTCAACAGTTGTGCAGCTATTTTAGCCACAGAATGAAATATTTTGACTTGGGGGAAAAAAAAAAGCAGCTGCCTTGACTTTTACTTGTTTTAATGACAGTTGAGGGTTCAGATTGTTTGTGGAACCCTTGCTCCTTGCCTTGACAGAAAGTTTGTTGATGTCTCTGAGTGGGCTCTGTTGAACGGCCTTCAAATGTCCAGTGATTTGTTCATACAGAATTGTATTGAAATGCATCAAGGAAACAGCACGGACATCACCATTTCAGTGTCTGCTTGCAGTGGTTTTAGCACCGTGCAAACTTCACAAAGAGAGTGGTGCACACAGTGTTTTGTAAGATGATAGGGACAGAGTTTTCAAAGCACCCAAAAGAATTATACAGATTGTCATTGTGTTACATTGTACGTGCTGTGCATATCTGAATGATTTGTTTGACCTGTCTTAAAAAAAATTTCTGAAGCTGTGGCTTCCTGGTAAAATGATCTATGTATTACGTTGTCACTGCATTGCACATCTCCCCCTTGACTTACACTTTCATCTTATGGGCGTCGAGTGATCATGAACCGATTTGGGATTTTTCGTACTGATACAAAAATATGTCATGAACTGATTTGGGTTTGTCATGAACTGTTTACTGATGAATCTTAGTTTCATCATCCCAGGCTTCAATACAGGTTTATTAATCAGTAATAAGTAATGATATGCTAAAATATTAAGAGATGTCATGGACAATTGTCATTTCATGAAATACCCAATGCTGGCAGCTGTATTTACTAGGTAGCTCCAGTGTGTGTTTGATTGTTTGTTTTCAAATGATTATTCTTACTTGTAGGAAAATGTGACTGGTTGGTTTTGTATGTTGCTAGACACAACCTAAAACCTGAAAAAAAAAAAAAAAAAATCCACCCTGCCAGTTAAAAGAGTTTCTGTGTGTCTGTGTGTGTGTGTCTGTGTGTGTGTGTCTGTGTGTGTGTGTGTAGAGAATCCAGCTCAGCACTGTTTTCACTGTCTCAAAAGTCAGTGGACGACACAATCACCAGTGGACAAACATTTGACATCTCTTGCAAAGTCTGTGTTCAGTGGATACACTGTATGCAGAGCTTAAAATCTTCCACCTTTGGCTGAACATTTTCCTGTGTCTTTCCTCCTCTGAAGGACTTAAAATCATTCCAGGAGGCACCAGATTGCACAGGTTTTAGTCTGAATCTAAAATTTGCCCCCAAAATAAGGTGTGTCCTTCTCAGAAGCATTTAAATTCAAACCGAAAACCACCAACTGCATACATTTTAGTCCAAGTTAACAAACACAAAATGCGGGGAAGCTTGCCCCCCCTGACACCCATAGCATAACAAATGTTTTACAGACGCGTGCTCGTGGCTTTGCCGCACCTTCCACCTTTCAGCGGCTTTTGTTTGTTTGTTGTTTTTGTTGGGGTTTTTTTTTTTTTTTTTTTTTGGGGGGGGGGGGGGGTTTGTGGGGGGGGGGGTGTTTTATTGTTTTATTTTGGTGTTTTTTTTTGTTTTTTTTTTTTGCTGCCACAACTCTTTGCCAGATCCAGTGGTGTTCCTCCTTGGTAATGGATGGAATCCACGGAGGGCTCGAAAGTTTTGGCAATTTTTATGATGCATGATGATGGAGATGAGGATGATGGTAAGATGATGCTATGGAGGTCCGTGTGGTTTGGGACTGCGGGACAGGGCCGCATTCCACGCTTCCTGTCATAAATATCCCGGCATCAACCAGGCCCGGGAACTACGTAATCATCCACATCATAAGACGTGTCATACGAAGGGAAGCACCCCCAAAGTCGCACCTGTGAAGTGGGTGAAGCTCGGCTGTGCGGCAACAGCCTCCCCATCGGGCCCATAGCACACATCAGCTCTGGGTAGGAGCCGACCTAGGTAGGAAAAATCCCGCTTGCCTCGGCTGGGACTCGAACCGGGGTCTCCCGGTCCATAGTCTGAAGTGCTAACCACTACACTACAGGGGCCGTTTTTTGGTTGTTGTTTTTTTTTTTGTTTTTTTGTTTGTTTGTTTTTTGTGGTTTTTTTTTTTTTTTTTTTGGGGGGGGGGGGGGGTTCCTTTTGCTGTTTCAGGTTTTTGTCTGGTTTTTTTTCCCCCCTCTGTTTTTGTTGTTGTTGTTTTTGCTTCTGTTTTGCTGTGCCCCCAGCGGGTTGGAAATATAAACTTGACTTCAGTAATTGCTACACACTTGTCTTCCTGTTGGATTATGGCCCATTTTAAGCCCTGTCAATACGCCACTACCTTCATTCCAACAGGAATACAAACACACACCTTCACGTTTCTACTTGTCTTCGAGAAGGTTCGGCGTGAAGCACTCTCGACACGATGGCATTAATGGTCACCTTGCACCGATCATCAAAGAACGATACATTAAGCCCCTCTCTATCGATTACAACAAGTCAGACTCATCGATCAGCGGGAATGGCCACAGAAGCACTCGCAGGTGCTGATCGTATTTTCAGCTCGGGCTGGCTGTGTTCATGTGCCTCCCACTGATTGTCTAAGGGATCAGAACGGTTGACCAGAGCCCTCCCTCCCAAACGAACCGCCGGCTAAGCTTGTCATGGACGTTTATTGACGGCATTGTGGAAGTCCAATGCATGGCGTTGTGTGACTTGTGTCCTCGGCCTTCGTGACTGGGGATAAGGTTTCCCATCCCTCCCCCCCCCCCCCCCCCGGGAGAGGTTCGAAGGACGTTTACGCCGATCCTCTGTGTGTGTGTGTGTGTGTGTGTGTGTGTGTGTGTGTGTGTGTGTGTGCGTCAGTGTGTGTGAGAGAGTGAGTCACTGTGTCAGTGTGTGTGAATCAATGTGTGTGTCAGTGTGTGTGTGTGTGTGTGAGAGAGAGAGAGAGGGGGACTGAACTGGTCTGTCTTTTTAGTTGTGTTTGTCACTTGGTCTGACTGTTGTGTTTATTGTTAGAGAAGGACGGGGGAGTGTGTGTGTGTGGGGGGGGGGGGGGGGGCTCTTTAAAAGTCATTGCTTCTGTATGAATATTTGCCTTTTTTTTTTAAATATTTGCTTCTGTTTACATCTTTGCCCCGTATAAATCGTGTTTTTAAAAATATAAAAAAATCTTAACCTCTTTAGAAATCTTTGCCTTTATGTAAATCTTTGCCTCTGTGTAAATTTTTTTTTTTAAATAAATCTTTGCCTCTGTTAAAATCTCTCAGTGCCTCTGTATAAATCTTTGCCTCTTTAATTCTTTGTCTCTTTATAAATCCTCACCCTGTTAGAATGTGCACAAGTCAGTTTGCACTCCGTCTGGCAAACGGCGGTCGACTGTACCTTCAAGTGCTGGGCATATTTTTGTTATAAATAGAAGCAGTGCCGTTCACACAATACAATCCAATACTGCTAAAAAGTCAGCCCGGCAAACTATGATTCAGCACGCAAAACAAACAGCAAACAAACGCCAAAACCTGGACTTTGACTACTTGGCAGACGACAGGCGTCACATAGTCTTCACGGGGGATAATCAAAATGGACGACCTTTTCAGTTACGTTGCTGTGCCGCTTCAAAAGTTTAGACAACGTTTGCTCTCACGTAAAGCCGTATATTTAAAAACATGACCATATACACGTCTTTAGATTACATTACAGTAATGTGTTGGTGCAAGTCGGTTTCTGGTTGACAAACGGCTTGGGGAGTCGGGATAGCCGAATGGTAAAGCCGCGCGTTGGACTCCCGATGCTCAGGTCGCGAGTTCGCGGAATCCCGGCTGGGGCCACCTATTTGTGCTGGCCTTTTTTCTCGGCGTTGCCCCGTCTTTGATATCACCCATACGTGGTGGAAAAGGACGTTAAACTCCCAAACACCCACTCACCCACCCTTGACAAACGGCCCCTTTCAATCGTTCTGACGGACAACTGAAAATCCAAAGCGTTATACCGGTGCTATGGCGTTTTGATTTCGGAAAAAAAAAGTGGTACCATGGCGTGGGGATCCGCTGATTGGCGGTAAAATGATCTGGAGCGGCATCATAGCACAGGAAAAACGACCGTCCAGTTTATTTCACCCCAGTGGTCTGAAGTGTACTGTATACTGTTCACGGTGTTTTGGCAAGACTAAGTTGCTGACCTCAAAATGACCCTATGGAAAATGTGACGTGTCAGTGACAAGCGCGTCTACCAACCAGTGTGTCAATAACTCATTAAATGAAGTGTCAGTAAAGGACTTTTGTAAAGGACACGAATAATGACACATTGCATTAAAGTAACACTCGGGGTGTACAGCATACAAGAACGCGGGAGAAAAGCGTTTGCCGAATACGTGAAATCAGAGTTCTTGATGGGCAGCCGGAACATTTTTTTTTAATTAAAAAAAAAAACCTCAAAAACAACAACAAAACAACAACAACAACAACAAACCGGTTACAAAGCCCATCACTTGATTCGCAATTAAGTTAGAGCTTCGAAAGCACCATTCCCTCCCCAACCCCCCCCAACCCTACTCCTTCCCACCCCCCCCCCACCCCATTCAACGCGCAAGCTGTTATTTTAAATAGCCAACGGTTACGTTTCTCACACATCTGCAAAGACATTTCAACACTCTCGAATGCTAATGTCTGAGGAAAGCAAACACTTTCGTCACTAAAATCAGACACGTGCCTTGACTCCGGACTCGACTGTATCTTTCATGTCCTGGAACAACCAGGTAACAACAGTTTATTGCTTCTTTCAAGTCATTGTTCGCGGAAAGCCACAATATTTACGGTGCAAAAACGCCTTGTCTTTGCGTGCGAAGGGTCAAGGAAAAGGTCTCTTAAAAAAAAAATAAAAAATGTTTGGCTGTCCTACTGGCACATGTGACAGCAGGTACTTCGGGGCATTACGTGCGGTTTATTCAGCTCGCTCTCTCTCTCTCTCTCTCAATATGCTGATCGCCTATACACATAACCTTTGCTCAAAAAGGCAAGTTTCGTACGAAGATCAAACTAGTCACCCATTCTTAACCGAAAATATCTTTATTCGTCAAGGTCATATTACTTCTCTTTTTTTGTAAAACGGTGTAGATGTTCTAAAGTCTTTAAATTCAGACTTGTCAGTTTTTAAAGAGCCCCACTTCTACCGCCCCCCCCCCCCCCACACACACACCAGTCTCCCCCCCCCCCCCCCCCGCGCCTCCTAAAAAAAACCCCATGGTTGTAGGAGTGAGTGAGTGAGTGAGCTTTTAGGGCTTAAAGCCGCGCAAGCCACAAAGACTAATTCGCGGCTGAGTGTGCCTGCACTACATGAAAAAACCAAAAATGTAACGTTGGACAAAGGATGCAAACTGGTCTACGGGGCAAAATAAACCTAGGACATGCAGGAGACGCTGCACCTTCATGCTAATTTCTGGAACTCCCGGTTACAAAAAACGCCTAGAAAACAAATAACAATTACAACCCCAAGGTTGTAGGGGATGTGTCAACAACAATCTCATGATTGTCAGTGCTCGCACAGTCTATTTGTTCTTGCATTTTCTCTGCTGCATTGAAAAGCCAAATGTTGCTGACAATCACAAATATCCTTCCGCTGGTTTTTCCTTCCTTTTGTTCAGCTACAAATAGTGGTCAGCCTTAAGCCGCTTCTTGACACTATCTGCACAGACAAGAACTGATAATGAAAATGTCCTAAGACGGGGATGAAAGGGTTCCAGTTGTCCGACTCAATCAAAACAGTCCCAAAATGGGTTTCGTCAACAGGGGAGATAACAACTGTCGCTGGGAAATTGTACTGCTAAATTGAATTGACTGAAAGAGCCTGTCTATTGGGGATGAAAAGATTCACAAGTGACGTGAGTTTAGGTTAAATGTCATTTCATTTCCCACAACCTTGGAACGAGAGGCCCTCCGAAACAGCCATTGTGTTGAACTAACTCATGTTATTCTCTCTCGGAGGCTGGGGCCAAATATTTGTGCTGGCTTTTTCATCGTTGCCCCGTCTTTTATATCACCCGTATGTGGTGGAAAAGGACGTTAAACACCCAAACACCCACCCCACCCACCCTCTCTCGGAAAAGAAGTTTCTTCCGGAACCATACAACGCCTTAGTTGGTTGGCTGTTACGTTGACTGGTTGCGGTTTTAATGTAGTTTTTCACCGTGAACGGGTGGCAAGGGAACCAAATCCATCCAACTTTTTTTTTTTTCCTTTTTCTTTTTTTGTTTGCTCCAAGTCTGGATTTGAACTCACGACTCGAGCATTCAGAGTCCAGCAGTCCGACCTACCTGATTCCTCCATACAACGACTAAACCTTTCTTTTGACAAACAGTACAAAAAGTTTATTCGTTGCCCTCTCCAGCAATGAAAGGTAAACTGAATAGACACACAAAAATATACCAATCAAGAATGTATGAACCTGTTTTCTACGTCTTTGTGAGACGTTTTCAAAGATGAAATGCCGTAACAACAAGAACAATCAGAGAAGCCGGACAACCAAATACGCCGTTTCATTTTGCATGTCATGTTGTGACCGAGTCAATCAAGCGTTCTGTGGGTACTTGGTACATGTAACATGGTTCATAAGAGCACGCAGATAAGTTTGGACTTGTGCTCTGTTGTGTTACTGTTTGACGGGGATCTGTCAATTTGTATCTAAGCGTATACAAAATGTTTAAACCAACCAAGAAAAAAATCAAACATGCAAAACATAACATGTGCTAGTGGAGACGCACTACCGATTAATCAAACTCCTGTCTGAGAAGGGACGGGGGGGGGGGGGGGGGGAGGCACGGTTCAGAAGAACTGACACGCAAAGATTGAAGATTGCACACAGGTGATCGCCAGCACACAGGTAGATCTTTTATAAACTGTACAATCACCCGTGGGCCCAGTACGCTTGGGTGGATAAAGGAGTTTTGAGGTTCGGGCAAGACAGCGTGAAATTCGATAATGCATAGCGACATATGACTTTTGTTATAGTGTTTATCTTCTCATGGAGGGACATTTGTTGGACCGTGATCGGCCGTTGATAGCTCAGATACTCCTTCGTGGAGACGCACGGCAGGAAGTCTTGTTTGAATAGAATTATTGTCGGCTTGGTGGCCCGATGTCTATAGAGTTGTCCGGCTGACGGGTAACGCCGTCATGATTAAGTAAGATATACTTCAGGCATATACTGGAACGAAAAACTACCATAAAACTGATCAGTCGGTGATATGTACAGAAAATGATTCTTCTTCTTCTTCTATGGAGTGCGTAATACCTCTATGTTCGTAACGCCACTGAGATGTGGTGAGCGGTGGCCTAATACTAGGTAGCGCGTCGGATTTAGCCGCTGTGCTACTGAACGGCCGTCACCGATGTCATAGCGATGAAGCGTGGGTTCGAGCCCAGGTCGAGCTTGTGATATATGTGATACCGGTTTTTCCTGGCTGCCGGGCTGCTCATCGGGGGTTTCTCTCCGGGTTATCCGGCTTTCCTCCCCCAGCAAAATTGTAAAAAAAAATATAGGATAGGTATTGGGTGGCGCTGCATCGCGGCGACGCGCTTCCCCCGGGGGGAAGCAGCCCGAATTTCCCGAAAGGGACAATAAAGTACTAAAAAAAAAATAATAATAAAAACAAAAATTTAAAAATGTCGCTTTCAAAGCTCTGAAGGATGTTTCATGTGGCCATTGCGACCGTTCTCGTGACTTTGTGTCTTCTAATATCAGAGAAATACGACTTTCTTTGAACCTACGGTCCATTCCTGAACACTGACTGTGATGTGCACATGAGTGTTTCGCGCGCTGTGCCCAGTGAAGAGCAGGCTTGACGTACTCCACACAACAACAATCGTTAGTACAGAGTGACTCCTACTGAAAGCCTTTCAGTTTTGATTCATTTATAGTCCAACGTGACTGTCCAGGATCTCAGTGCAGACCGAACCGAAACATTTCTGTCACTTGGTAGGGGTGGGTGGGTGTTTGGGAGTTTAACGTCCTTTTCCACCATATAAGGGTGATATCAAAGACGGGGCAACGAGAAAACGGCCAGCACAAATATTTGGCCCTAGCCGGGATTCGAACTCACGACCCGAGCATGGAAAGTCCAGCGCTCTACCACTGATTCGGCCACCCCGGCTCCCCCTGTAACTTGGCAGACACTAGTAGGTTTTCAATAATAAATTGTCACGAACCACTGTGACATTCATGTTTTTATTATTTTTATCGTAATTTACACTTAGTATCCATGCTCTGTGATAACAACATTCGCCGGTAACTGATACACCCCCTAGTCACACGCACACGTCAAAATATAAGGACAACACAAATAATATAAATTGAGGGGTGTCTATGTCAAACCTGTCTGTGCCGGGGGAAAAAATGCACGTATCATTTCAGTTATAATGTCGGGACAAATTAAATTACAGGGAATTTCTCGTCAGTCAGACGTCGACCTCATGTTGACCCCCTCGAATTATGGACACTATTTATAGCTCAAGGGCGTCGCGGCCGGGTACAGCCATACAGCGCCCGTTGTACCACATTAAAAATAAAAGAAACAAAATCACCACACACACACGCACGCACGCACGCACGCACACACACACAAAAAAAAAGAAACAAAATACACACGCACGCACGCACGCACGCACGCACGCACGCACGCACACACACACACAATGTTCAACAAGAATGCGAAACTACAATGCCTCTCCCCCTCCCCGCCGCTGAGCGAATAATTTGGCGTCTCCTCACCCCCCCCCCCCCCCCGACCCCCGCCAACAGAAAAATTAAGCTGTACCATTTTACAGGGCCAGCGACGCTCCTTTAGCTAAAGGTGCTGAATACATTGGTTCAATAGCTGTAACACTGCGGGATATTTGGACTCGGATGCAAGACTTTTATCTGTTTTTTTTTTGTTTTTTTTTTTAGCTGGAGGTGCTGGATACATTGGTTCAATGGCTGTAACACTGCGGGATATTTGTACTCGGATGCACGGCTTTATCTATATTTTTTTTTAAATCCACTTGATTCTATGCATGCTACGAAGGAACAGTCTTTTGCGGTAATATCACGGTTCATGAATAACTGGTCATCATGGCGGATTGATGAAGTCACTGAAACAGCCATTGGTAACTCACTCCTTGTTGTTTGGACTCCAGTAAGAAATACACCCAATACACGTCTATTGTTTTAAATGTTTCGAGTCTTGCGAACTAATCCACAGCTTGCATCAGTCACAATAGACAGCGTACACTAATCCTATAGCGTACAAGGAACTGTTCCTGTAGGTGTACTCTGCGAACGAATCAAAATTCGCGTTCCATACGCATCGGCTTGCAAAAGCCACGCTTGATGGCTGGGCTTGACCAATGGCCACCACCGACACAATCTTGTAGCGCGCGTGGCCCAGCTCCTTCACGCGCTGCTTGATGACGTCAGCGAGAGTCTTGGAGAGCTGGTTGCAGCTGCTGGCATCGTACGTCTTGTCCGTCAGCATGGCCTCCATGACGTCACGTATGACGCGTTTGGCGCTGGACGTTGGGAATGGCTTTTCCTGAAACATCGGGTGAAGCAGTTGTTTGTGAAAGGAGCAAAAATAGTGCACAGCCTGTGTGAAACACTGTATGTAGTACCTAATCGTGAATCTTCTTCAGT
Organism: Batillaria attramentaria; assembly: GCA_018292915.2. Lineage (NCBI taxonomy): Eukaryota > Metazoa > Mollusca > Gastropoda > Batillariidae > Batillaria > Batillaria attramentaria. Next base: position 739,814 of record JACVVK020000137.1, on the reverse strand, counting down.
CAAAAAATGAGTCCATGGGCTACCATCGGCAACACCATAAAAATAATAAAGCTACCGCCTGCCCCCCCCTCCCCCCCCCCCCCCAAAAAAAAAAAGCCTGGTGTGTTTTCAAATGGATAGACCTCTGCCTGTGGCCTATACTTCAAACATTGTACTTGAACATTAATTTGCTGCTTCAGCTTCGAACCACAGAGCCGGATGCAAAGGTAAAGTAAGCAATGCCAAAATGGCTGGCTGGTTTTTGGGAGGGGGGGGGGGGGGCATTTATTGTGAAGGTAAAATATTGATGGGGGGGGGGGGTTGGGGTCATTTATTGTGGAGGTAAAGGTATAGAGTCTAAGCGAGTGCAACGAAGAACAAGTCAACACAAAGTTTTGGCTCTCAGGTGAGAATCGAACCCACGGAGTATTAACAGTACATCGGCTATCCCGGCTTCCGAAACAACTGAAGTATCTTGACACCTCTTCTATTCCGAAATCGAATCTGCGCGCGCGCGCGCACACACACACACACACACACACACACACACACACACACACACACACACACACACACACACACACTTTTAAAAAAAAAACATATTGCAAAATAGGTTAGTGAGTTATTTGTAGGTTTACGCCGCGCAAGCACCAAAGGCTAATTCGCGGCTGACATTGCAAACTAGGACTTACCGGTTCCGTTTTGTACGTGTTCTCATAACCCCTGCCAATAGCGCTGTGTGTAGGGTTGGACACGGACACCCTCCTCCCGTGAGCCGACGTCATGATGTAGGCGCCCCGGTTGTGGTGGTGGTGGCTGCTGCTGCCGATGTTGGCGGCGGTCGATGGTGCGTGTCCTCCGGGCCCGTGGTGTTCTGAGACCGACTGTCGGCGCACGGCAGCACTCATACTGGGTCCTGCCTTAATTTGCACTTTCTCTCTGTCTGTCTGTCTGTCTCTCTCTCCGACTTTCGCTGGCGGAGCAGTCAATGTCAATGTCTTGGCAACTTTCTTAGGTTTGTTCAGCGTTTATTCGTGACGGTGAATACTATCTAAGTTTCGAAATTCACCTGCTGTACTGAAAACGTCTGCCTTTTACACAAGTGTCCGGCAAAATGTTCACTTTTGTATGTCCAGCAAAACGGTTACTCTCTGCAGAACTGTCCAGTACAACGTTCACTTCCTGCAGCACTGTTCAGTAAGATGCTGACCTTTCGCAGCAGTGTCCAGTAAAACGTTGACTTCCTGCAGCACTGTTCGATACAACGTTCACTTTCTGCAGCACTGTCCAGTAACAACGTGTACTTCCTGCAGTACTGTCCAGTAACAACGTTTACTTCCTGCGGCTGTCCAGTAAAATCCTGCCGTGACCCTTTGCAGCACTGAGTATCCAGTAAAACGTTGCCTTTAACGTTCACTTTCTGCAGCGCTGTCCAGTAAACCGTTCACTTCCTGCACTATTTTTTTTTTTTTTTTGAATTATATCACGTCCTCCAAGAAAACTAATGTAGAAGCAGTCTGGTTTTCCAGAACCACGTGTCCTTCAAAGACTCACTTTAAACTTTTAGCACGAAGCAGTTAAAAGCTCACCGCGAAAACTTGACGACATTCACCTAGACGTTTCCTACCTCCAGAACAAAAGAACGCTTTGAAGGTGGAGGTAAATCACTAAAAGCCAGAGTTGTGTCTTCAGGGAGTAGTCTAAAGGGTCGACTTTGTCTCTCCCCCTCTCTGTCTCTCTCTCGTCTTCTTGGGAAAGTCGTCTGCTTGCAATGTCGTGTGAGCGGTCGGCGCTGTCCCCCTCGTCTTGTTTAGGGACTCGTCTGAGGTAGGCGCGCAGTGACAGATCGAAACTGTCCTGTCGTCACTCACGGCGGCTGTACACCCTATAAACCCAGTCACGCTGTTTGGGGGACTCTGCGTACAGTCGGCGTCACCCTGACCCCTGCTTGACATGACGTGCATGTGTCTGCCGCATACAGTGGCGGATTCATGGTGGGGGCTAGTCAGGGTCTCCCCTCTCCTGAAATGGCGTCCCCGATCACTCATGGGTTACCCGAACTAGGTGGGGGCTAACTCGGGAACCAAGCCAATGATAGCTCTTGGCTTGGCTAACGTACGACCTCGACCTCTTAGCCACGTGATTGGGGTTAGGTGGGGGGCCAGGAAGGGGGTGGGTGGGTATTTGGGAATTTAAAATCCTTTTCCACCATGTAAGAGTGATATCGAAGAGGGGGCAACGAGAAAAAGGCCAGCACAAATATTTGGGCCCAGCCGGGGTTCGAACTCACAACCCAAGCATGGGAAGTCCAACGCTCTACCATTCGGCTATCCCGGCCGCCAGGGCAGGAGAGGCCGGAGGGAGATAAGAGAGGAAATTTTGGAGGGGGTTCGGGAGGGGGGAACCGTGAGAGGTACCGTCATTCTTGGACTGAAGACATTGCCGCATTTTACCAACATTTCTAATTACATTTTGTTTCTTCAATAAAAACAGCATTTACCTCTACGATAGACCTGTTTGTTTTTTGGGTTTTTTTTTCTTTCTATTCTGTCTCAGTTCTTACTTTTACCATGGTTAAGAATGCTGAGCTGCCATTTGACCCAAGCTGATAAGCCGAACTTTGGATCGTAACCTCGTTGAAGGATTAACAATAACTGATACACCACCATCCCCCTCCCCGTCCAATTTCTCAAATATTAAAAAAATCACAATGGAAAGAAAAACTAATGGCAAAACACACAGTCCCCGGTTTAGTGAGTGGTGAGTGGGTGGGTGTTTGGGAGTTTAACGCCCTTTCCCACCACGTAAGGGTGATATCAAAGACGGGACAACGAGAAAAAGGCCGGCACAAATATTTAGCCCCAGCCGGGGCCGTTTTAGTGAAGGCTGGATCCCGGCGTCCCGGTGTGTGCACAAAGTGCTACCCACTGATATTCATTTCGGTCCAGTAGCTACTATATGGGCACTGGACCACCCACACAAGCTGTTGCCGACCAGATCATAGTTGCTCCGTGCAGCTCAAACGTCTAGAACTGTTTAAGTTCAATTCCAGTCGGTTCTCAGTTCTGTACACGCTTAGGGTCTACCGTGAGTTTGGGGAAAAAAGGTCTAAGCGCCTATTAAGTCTGTGACGGTTAGGACCTTTTTGCAGATGACGATCGAGGCTCGTACCGTGTTTGTGGAGGGGAATGCTCTGGGCCCCTATGTAAAACTCGAGGTTAATTTAACCCACGACCACGGGCCTAAGCCAGACTAGGACAAAAGAAATCCCAAAACAAAATGAAATAATAAAAAAGGAAGCGAAGAAAGAAAGACAAAAATCCTTCTACAACGGCATAGGCACTTTGCTGGAATGGACCCGCTTCCTGATTTAAAACAAAAAAAAAACAAACAATAGAAACTTGAACCCTAGAGCTAGTTTAGTTCGAGATTAGACCTTAACCCGGGGCTACAATCCCTAACCTCGACTTTTACATGCGGGCCCTGATGTTTATCACCGCCATAGTCGGTAATACGTAACGTAAATGTGTGAATTCACACACACACACACACACACACACACACACACACACACACACACACACACACACACACACACACATGAGAGAGGCACAGAGAGAGGGTGGGTAGGTATTTGGGAGTTTAACGTCTTTTTCCACCACAAACGGGTGATATCATAGACGGACCGGGCAACGATGAAAAAGCCAGCGCACATATTTGGCCCCAGCCGGGATTCGAACTCATGACCCGAGCATTGTCCAACGCTCTACCATTCGGCTGCCCCGGCTCCCCGAGAGAGAGAGAGAGAGAGTCACACGGTCAAATGAACACACGTACGGCGGACAAACAATCGATTGCTTAATCAGTTTGCTTCGCACCCCGCGAGGACAACAAACTATCCGATCATACCACCTGCTACGTCACCTGCTGGCTGGGGCAGTAAAAATACGTGTGTGTGTGTGTGTGTGTGTGTGTGTGTGTGTGTGTGTGTGTGTGTGTGTGTGTGTGTGTGTGTGTGTGTGTGTGTGTGTGTGTGTGTGTGTGTGTGTGTGTGTGTGCGCGCGCGCGCGCGTGCGTGCGTGCGTGTGCGTGTCTGTCTCTGTGTGTGTGTGTGTGTGTGTGTGTGTGTGTGTGTGTGTGTGTGTGTGTGTGTGTGTGTGTGTGTGTGTGTGTGTGTTGTATACCCTATGCGAGGGTACCCCGACCAAGGTTAACCTGACCGAATCATCAAACACTTAAACACCCTCCTCACAGGTGCACACCAAGTGCGTGCTGTCTCCGTCTTGACACACAAAAAAATGCTTCAGCAATAACTCTTTCCTTGTTACTCAAACACGCCAACAGATATGATCTGAACCACCTTACAAATCGATAGCTAGCCTACGTAACTGCGGCAAAAAAGGTGGGAGGGGAGGTGGGAGGGGAGGGGGGGGGGCGGGGAAGGCAAACCGCCAGTGCCTTTTATCATAGTTGTCAAAAAAGGTTCACAAAAGTGCTGTCTCGCCCCTCTACCCTCCAACTCCAACCCCCTGTTAAAAAAACAAAACAAAAAAACAACAGTAACTGGTGGCCATGTGCGCACGGCGATATTATGTTTAAAAGGCCGCCAGTTTCCAGAAAACTGTATAACTAAGATAGCCTTGTATAGGTCGGTCCCCTGTCAAATGACAAGGTCCATTTTGTTCTAGTCTTTTTGGTGATCACCCCATGGGCAGGTTTTACTACCCTACTCACCCCCCCCCCCCACCCCCACCCCCTTTCCACCCACCTCCTTCACCCCGTACCGCCACCACAACTTCCTACCCAATCTAAAGAAAACCACTACCCTGTCATGCACTTGACATACCTAGGGCTCACTTATACATGTACGTCCTGTGCTGACAGAAGTGTCTTCAAAACAAACTTGACAAAAAAAAAATCAAAAACAGATCTGCTGGCATTACTTGTGGCATGTACACGGGGTACACTCAAAATGGACGATAGTGTTTCCAGTGCCACTCCGCTTTAAACGTAGCACCGTCAGGTCACAGTGTTTCCAAACAGTAGCACCGAGTGCTTCCACTTCGAGTTTGTGTAGCACCGAGTGTTTCCAACGGACTTCGGCCTGTCGGTGGTTGTAAAACTGAGAAAGGGGTCGTTTGTCCATCATCAGACGACGAGTTTGACTAGCGCGCTGCGACAATGCATAGACGTGTGTATGCCGGCTCATACGGCTTTGTGTGAGAGCAGATATCGTCAAAACTTTTAACCGTTTCAACACGAAGGACGGCATATCCGGTCTGACCCTGCACAGCGTTTGAACCCGGGGTCACACAATCCACGTGACCAATGCGCCGCAAAATTCAAAAGCCTGGACCCAAATTAATTTAAAACTCAATTTAAAAAAAAAAAATTCCAACGGCCTTGTTTCCAGGTTTCCAGGGAACGTCAGGGGAGAAAACTGGTAGTGTTGAATGAGTTAAAGCGAAGCAGCACCGGGACCACTTGGGCCTATTTTGACTACACCCCGTGATGTAGGCTCTCCCGTTTGATGCCCGATGCAATGTTTCATCGACATTGCGTTGGCCCGACGTAAAATCCAGAGAACTGACTGGCTTTTCGTCAAACGGCGTGTTAGTAAAACCCGTATCACAGATTACTGAGGTAGCGGTGTTGGAAAATAGCACAATGGTTATCAGCCCTTCGCTTTGGACAGGGCTATTGATTTTTTTTAAATTATTATTATTTGGTCGGTTCATTCCCATGTTTAGGTCTCTCATGATCGATTACATTGCTTGCCTTTTGATCATGGATGGAAATGGTTTGCTTGAGTATGGCGTGTGGTGTTGTAGACAAGTCCACCCCTGGTATACATTATATGTATTCTCTATGTTCTGTCAGGATAAGCTGTGGTTACAAGTGATATTCTCCTATTACTGGGAAATTCCTGTTCTCCGCCCATTAGTATATATATGATTATTACGTTGGTGTGTGTGTGTGTGTGTGTGTGTGTGTGTGTGTGTGTGTGTGTGTGTGTGTGTGTGAGAGAGAGAGAGAGAGAGAGAGACAGACAGACAGAGACAAAGTGACAGAGAGTTAAATATTCAGGTACTGGGGTTTTGTATTTTGTTCCTTTAAAAGTCAACGTACATACACACAAAACGATTTACCCCCCCCCCCCTCCCCAACAAACAAACAAAAACAGAAAACAAACCGAAACCAAAAAACCAAACAAGCAAACTGTTAACATGGCACTAAACAGCCCAGAGGTTGGGTGGTGGGTGTTTGGAGGTTTAACGTCCTTTTCCACCACATACGGGTGACATCAAAGATGGGGCAATGATGAAAAAGCCGGCACAAATATCTGGCCCCAGCCGGGATACGAACTCATGACCCGAGCATTGAGAGTCCAACACTCTACCATTCGGCCACCCCCGGCTCCCCCTAAACAGCCCAAAAGGTTTGCCTAAAACAAAGTGTCTTTCATGAATGTGTGACGTCATTTGAAAAAGACCTAAGCGCCTTCCAAATTCCAGGCGCTCAGGCACTCTTTTACAGATGACCGTCCCATTCTCCTCAGACCACTAGCTCCAAATCAAACGCCTCACGATACGTAAGAACAAAATCTGAAGCCCGAGGGACGCCAGTTCCATCGTGATTTGTATAACTGCTACTTGCCTAGGGTCCCGCCGCTAACGTACGCTCAGTGCTTTGTGCTGTTTCGGGGTGACTTATCCATCACAACTGACAGTTTGGATAGGGATTAGTGCCAGACAATGGGACCAGTGGATTACCCCGGCAGTGGAGTTCAAACAAAACGTTACCAAACCCCATCTGCCTGTGTATGTTATTCTCGAGGACTCAGCTGGCGCTCTCTCTCTCTCTCTCTCTCTCTCTCTGTGTGTGTGTGTGTGTGTGCGTGTGTGTGTGGTTTTGTCCTTACCTGGTCAGGCGATGTACCGTGATTTTCTCGGTAGGTTAAGGCACGGCACATTTGTGACACTGAGAGGTTAAAGGCACTCTATTATTCTATTAGTAATTATTCTAGTCAAGATTAACTTGACTTTAAAGTACGGGTTCGACTGTAGCAGGTTATTCGCCTATCAATCATTTGCTACTGTGTTCACAGAGAACTTCTTCTTGCTGAATGTGCTCTGTTACCTGAGCGGGTTTGGGGGTCTCAACCCAATCTGATTCTTGGACGAACTTATAATGTTGCCATGCTTTGTCTAATCTGCACTTAAAGGTGTTTGGGGGGGGGGGAGAGGAGACCACGGACTTTGGGAGTGAATTCCATGCGTTCACTGTGCGGACTGAAAAGAATCTGCTTTGGAGACTGTTAGCAGATGGCTTATCAAAAATAGCATGTTCATATTGTTCGTGTTTTATTTAATTTCACACATCAGTGAGCGCATTACTTAACGCAGACGACGTTATTTGGTTGCGGACTGAGGACCAGCTAGACGGCGCTGATTGGTGGCTATTTTTATCAGCTTTTTCGAGTCCCAGTCTGTTCAAAAGTGGACTGTAGGTTCAAAGAAAGTCGTATTTCTCTAATATTTGAAGCCACAAAGTCGCGAAAACGGTCCCAGTGGCCAAATGAAACATCCTTCTATCTGGTAAACAGCGTTAGAGCTTCGAAAGTGGCAGTTTTCCATCTCAGGGGCGTTACGAACATAGAGGTTTTAATCCTCCCGCCTGGAAACAAAACATTCTTCCACCAAAACTTACCAAGTTTCTTTTGTGCTTCACTGTGCGTACGTAAACGCATACGTGCGAACACACCTCTGCGAGGGTCGTCGAACTTTGCCTAAAGAAATCACCCAAGCATGACTGAAGCTTTGTTTCGGTTAAACAGCAGTGTGTCAGTAATGACAGACGTTGTTACCCGTCTTTGTCGTGTCCCCCAGAGATTGGTTCATGAGTGCACAGGTCTGACGTCATTCCACGGTAATTTGAGACTGCATCAATTTAGGCGTGATATAGGCTTGGTCTGAGATATCACGCGACACAGTAGGGGTGGGGTGGGGGTGTGTGTTTGGGGGTTTAACATCCTTTTCCACCACATAGGGTGATATCAAAGACGGGGCAACGATGAAAAAGCCAGCACAAATATTTGGCCCCAGCCGGGATCGAACTCACGACCCGAGCATTAGAAGTCCAACGCTCTACCATTCGACCACCCCGGCTCCCCGCGACACAGTCCATACACTTCGTTTCAATTGTCTTGATAAAAGACAGACTGGCCTCTGTGGGACCCTTTGCTAAAACAGAGAGAATACATTACTGGAAATCTAGCAAACCAATCAAACACCCACAAAGGTACACACACGATAAGTGCACTTTGCTTCAACTGTCTCAGTTAAAGGTACACTGATCTCTGTGAAACCTGAGCTACCAACGTCAGCAGGTTCTTGTTGCGGTCTGGTAATTTCGTATATTGGAAACGTAACATTCAAACAAACCATGTGCTTTTGGTTTAACCAAAGACATTACATTAATGTAATGTCTTTGGTTTAACTCGACATTTCAAAGATGCATTGTAAACACAATGTTAGAACGGCCGCACAAGAATCGGTAATTCCGCCGTTGAGAAGGAGAAACTAACGAGCAAACTAGAAAGCGCACTAATACACTTGGGCAAGGTTTGCCTCATTTATTATTGAGCTACTTCAAAAGAGGTACACTTACAATACATGCCTGTTGCACATGTACTTTTTTTGTTTTGTTTTGTTTTGCGTTTCTTTTTTTTTTTCCCGAAGTTTTATTTGTCTTTGTGGATCGACAGATGTGTATTTGTTTGATTCTTTCAATGGACAAAGTTTGCTTCAGATGGACAAATAAAGTTTTGTTGTAAAAGTTACTTGGCTGTATTCGTGCGTGGTCTTTAGATTGTATTGTCTGTAGCAGAGGATGTTTGCGCGCGTGCGTATGGTTGTCTGTGCATGTTTTCATGTTTGGTTTACAGATACAAGTGCCAGGCAGCACAGCAAATGTACTTGTGCTTACTGGGGTTTCCTGTGCCACCATCGATAATGGAACTAGTCATTCATGTATTACAAAACACTAAAGTGAAAGTCATAATCCTATGCTCACAAAGTCGTTCTCAGCTCTTTTGGTGCATGTCGTTAACCGACTGCTGTCTCAATTCGTGTTCTTCTGGATAATTGCTGCTCAGTGTAATTCGACCCGTTGTTAACACTGACTGACGTCAGTCAACAAATTATGATGCTGACTAGGTCGGCATGCAGTGACCAGCTGACAAAACAGACCCTCTCTTCTTTGTCACTTGGATTGCCTTTGCCCTCTTGTGCCTCAGACCACAATGTAGGTTTTATTTGCTAGACGCGTGTGTCACGGGGGTGGGGGTCTTTTCTGCGGTATGATTTGTTGCCCTCAGACACACAAAAGAAACAAACTCTTATGGCCTCGTTAGGTGCCCAGCAAACACTTACTTTCAATATCTGTTCATACACACTTACAACTATTTTCAGTAGACCTCCACATCAGTACTTGTACATGTAGCGTAAACTGGTAAACGGGTCATACGGCTTATCCGATCCATGATCCTTTTACCTAGCCGAGGGTACCAGTAACATGTACCAGTAACATGTAACCGTAACATGTAACCGTAACAAGTAACAGTAACAAGTAACAGTAACATGTAACCGTAACATGTAACAGTAACAAGTAACAGTAACATGTAACCGTAACAGTAACATGTAACAGTAACATGTAACCGTAACAGTAACAGTAACAGTAACAGTAACAGTAACATGTAACCGTAACATGTAACAGTAACAAGTAACAGTAACAAGTAACAGTAACATGTAACAGTAACATGAAGTACAAACAGATACGTGTGAAAGTCACCTGAAAGAAACCTGTAACAGTAACATGAAACAGTAACAGAAACATGTAACAGTAACATGAAACATGTAACAGAAACATCTAACAGTAACATGAAACAGAAACAGAAACATGTAAAAGTAAGAGTGAAACAGTAACAGAAACATGTAACAGTAACACGTAACAGTAGCATGTAACAGTAGGGTGGGGTGGGTGTTTGGGGGTTTAACGTCCTTTTCCACCACATACGGGTGATTTCAAAGACGGGGCAACGATGAAAAAGCCAGCACAAATATTTGGCCCCAGCCGGGATACGAACTCAAGACCCGAGAACTCGAAGTCCAACGCTCTACCATTCGGCCGGCTCCCCAGCATGTAACAGCAACATGAAACAATAACAGCAACATGTAAAAACAACATGTGACAACAACACGTGACAGCAACACGTAACACTAACACGTCACACTAACATGTAACAGTAACATGTAACAATAACAGCAACATGTAACAATAACATGTAACAGCAACACGTAACACGTAACATTTCACCGTAACATGTAACACGTAACATGTAACAGTAACATGTAACTGTAACCGATACGCCACAGCGTGAGGAATGGCGAATGGCGTATGGTGTAGGCCAACACGCGCAGCCTACATCCATGAACCTGCGGTCAATGTGGCGCTACACTTAATCATCATTTCCTGGACATTTACGCCGGTGAAAACGCTCTGTCTTCACCTGACGGGAGTGGAGCATGTGCAGATGACGTAATGGGGCCAGCTAGCGTTGATTGATCCAGTTGTAAACTGGCGGTGTCGCCAGGCATGGATTACGGCAGCTTAATTCCAAGCAACAACAACAACAACAACTCGCTGTGGTAAAATCAATAACTTCCCGTGTGTCCATGAAGATAGGTGTCAGTGCATGTGATAGTGTATCCTCCCACCCCCTCCCCCTCCCTCTTCAATTACCGAATCGAGTCAAAATTCATCAGTGGGAGGGTCCGTTTACAATGCCCGGATGCTTCTTCTTTGTGAACAGCGCCTGTACGGACTATAACGAGCAAGTGTACACGTTCAAATCTCTGTGTCCGAGGGGAAAACTGCATAGGGAGCCGGGATAGCCGACTGGTAGAGCGTTGGACTCTCAATGCTCAGGTCGTGAGTTCGAATCCCTGGCTGAGGCCAAATCAGAGTATTTGTGCTGGCCTTTTTCTCGTTGCCCTGTCTTTGATATCGCTCCTTACCTGATGGAAAAGAACGTTAAACTCCCAAACACCCGCTCACCCACCCTGAGGGGCAGGCTGCCGCTTACGAAGTGTAATGCTGTTTGTCAAATGAAGAGATGTTCCTTTTGGTCATTGCGACCATTTTCGTGACTTTGCGGCCTCTAATATGTTGTAGAGATTGCGAAAAGCCACTGCATTTAGATGGAAATTTCTAGACCATCCCAGAACATGCTGGTGCAGTAACGCCAGTAGATTACGTCACCTTGGAAAGAGTTCGTACTTGCCAGTAAGTTGAGGAATGTTCTAGATCTGACCTGTTTAGTATATAAGCAGCCCTGCACAGCGTTCTGGGTTCTTCTTCTTTCATGAATTTGTTCTCCGTGCATCTTTTGTTAATAAAGTATTGGAGTTGTATTCTGTTGTTTCCCGTGTTTCCTCTGCGAGTGCACGAAGAGAACGACATAGCAGGAGTAAGATACAACACGATAGTAGAGAAATACGCTTCCGTACCTGGACTACACGTTAATTGGACCAAGTCGTTAAAACATAGCCACTAATCAGAACACAGCCAACCAGATATGCAAGGTCATTTTTGCCCATGGCTATTAGAGCCGCCAACTCAAGCAGAACGCACACGAGAGAGAGGGGCAAGTGGGCGGGTGGGTGGGTGTTTGGGGGTTTAACGTCCTTTTCCACCACATACGGGTGACATCAAAGACGGGGCAACGATGAAAAAGCCAGCACAAATATTTGGCCCCAGCCGGGATACGAACTCACGACCCGAGCATTGACCAACGCTCTACCATTCGGCCACCCGGGGTCCCCGAGAGAGAGAGGGGGTGGGGGGGGGGGGCGTGTGTGTGGGAATTGAGGAGAGAGAGAAAGAGCAGAGCGAGTGAATGTGCAGAGTGAATGCCGGAATGAGTGTATCAATGAGTGTTCAATGTGATAGGAAATTTCATGTATGTGATAGTGTGTTTTATTCTTGATTTTAAGTAATTTTACCGGTCAAGACTGTTTGTTTTACTCAATTTTTCTTATGCGTCTATGTGTGTCTCATTTATTAAAATGTTCGTGTGTTTACTAATATGCGGGCCAGAATGGCAATTTCCCATACTTGGGATCAATAAAGTATTCTGTATTCTGTATTGTAAGAATACAGGATACAAGAATGCAAGCATGCACAGTTCACTGAAAGCTGTCCAGTGTACAGCGATTCAAACTAAGACGATTCTCTTGTTTGGAGGTTTGTTTCAAAGTCAAATCCCGTTATCGCCGCCGGTTTTGATAACGATTGACAAAAACACTTCAGTCTTGCCGCCAGAAGCTTTCAAATTTCCAAATAACGATCAGTTTGAAAGGGGGCTTTGATCAGTCTGTTTTGACAACACTTGGCCGACAGAGATCTGGACGACACAAACATTTCAGTAAACACACGCTTACGGCAGATAGAGCACGGATAAATTGCGAGTATTAGCAGTGCGTCAAGTTTGGTCGGGTTTTCGAACCTAGACTCTGGTGCTTCGAAACTCATTTATACGTTTTAGGCGTGCTTGAATTGAGAGGTTGTTTGAACCACTCAAGACCCCCCTGTGATTAAGATGCATTTCCTTCGACACTTGCTGAGCTTTTGGTGAGAAGATAACACAGTGCGTCACTCTCAACTTTGGATCTGCAGTTACCAGGCACTCTGTGTCCATAACTTATGTCTTAAGCCTGAGGTTTCATGACGAATTTTTTACACATGTATGTACACTACACGTCAGTGGCGGCGGAATAGGTCTTTCACATTTTTCCTTTCTTCGTTTTTTTTTCGTTTCTCTTCTTCTTCCTCCTCCCCTTTCTTGTCCAAAGGATTTTTTTGCTGGGGGGGGGGGGGGGTGCAAAAGAATCTCTGCCCAACCCCCCTTACACCCTCCGGATCTCCCTGTCCCGCCGGCCTAGCTCGTAATCACGGAGACACACCTCGCGTGAACTCAGTCAAACCAACAGGCCTTCTATGGCACCAAACGACCAGCAGACATGAAATGCATGACATTATAACGAGAGTCGATCAATCACTGCAACTTTTTTAACCGGTTTAGGCAGTTAACACACACGCACGCACGCACGCACGCGCACGCGCACACACACACACACACACACACACACACACACACACACACACACACACACACAATCGGCCGTGTGTGTTTCACTGACGTCAAAAATGTCGTCAAAGTGGAATATGATAAGATTGTTATGTGCCGTTGGCTCAAAATAGTTTGTTTTTTTTTTTTTCCATCATACAGTTTGCTGGCAACAGGCTGCAAACAGAGAAGTTAGTTCTGTGTGTGCTTAGGACACAGCATTGTACCCGGCAACTGAACGCGTTAATAGATATGGAGGCTGTTTACACTTGCCAATGTTACTGGGTTGAACCCGGGTTAGTGCGTTTACATTTAACCAACCCGGGTTAATAGCGACCCGGGTTAAACCCTGCTACGGACCACGGTTGAACCCGGGTTCAGGGCCAACTCGCATTTCAGATCTAAACCTGCAGCTGGCGTCATATGATATGATGCTTTCGTCAAGGTATGACGGCGGACATGACGTAAGTTTTTCTACGTCATTGTCAGGGTTACTACAGACTTGCAGAGACTGTAGTGTAAACGCTATTGACCCGAGTTGAGGTAAACTAGGGTTGAACCCGGGTTGTAGTGTAAACAGCCTCACACACTGACAATGGCATTTAAAAACTAGGGACACAGTTCCACGTCACGTGACTTATCTGCGTGTTTGTCTTCAGTCAAACTTGACGTCTGCTCTTCTCAGGTCGTTACGTGGTAGACTACATCAGTGTAGAGGATTTTGCTCACCGCAAAGTTTACACAAGTACCCACACAGATTTCCACCGACAAATGGTAAAAAGACTTTTCAAATCCCTTGCGCTGACGCACTTTTACTAAATGGGTGGGTGGGTGTTTGGGAGTTTAATGTCCTTTTCCACCACGTGTGGGTGATACCAAACACGGGGCAACGAGAAAAAGGCCAGCACAAATATTTGGCCCCAGCCGGGATTCGAACTCACGGCCCGAGCATTGAATTTTACCGAATGGCTGCAGAGATCTATATCTGATTCAACTTAAAATATTAAATGCAGAACCTGAGTGTTCTAGTTTGCATAACAATCTTAATCGTAAAGGTTGTGCTGTCGAATGACGAATACTAGAGTTAGTTCGAGAAACACAAATGTTGACATGCACGGCCCGGCGGATTCTAATGTGCAAAGGCACCTCATTGTGAAAAAAGAAAAAATTAGCAGCAAAAAAACCCTACCTGTTTGAATTATCTGTCGCGAGAGGTCCTAGAAACAGCGTGCGTGCGTGCGTGTGCAAGGGTGTGTGTGTGTGTGTGTGTGTGTGTGTGCGTGCGTGCGTGCGTGCGTGCGTGTTGACATGCACGGCCCGGCGGATTCTAATGTGCAAAGGCTCCTCATTGTGAACACTCTATATATCGCGCAGGTGTTTACTTTAACGCATGCCAATGTATGTTCACGTGTCGCCAGAAACAAAAGGATTTGTGTAAGGCACGACACAGTAGGACTGACACAATGACACAAACACACGGTGCTTGCTATGTCTTGACAGCTGGATCTAGTTTCCCCCTTACTGGAGCTTCGAGCTCTCGGGTAACTATTTACCGATCACTTCAACACAAAGCCGTTGCCACAAGCGCTCGTCGACGGTACACTGGAATCTGTTCATCCCTAAGTGTTTGTCCTTTATAGCCAGGATTAAACTTGTCAAAGAGATCCTCACGCAATAAAACATGTAGAGGCAGTTGATCATGATTGGGTGTCACGAAATCATAACTTGATCCCCCGGCCCCCGCCCCCGCCCCTGCACCCGCCCCTGCACCCGTCCCTGCATTCGCCCCCCCCCCCCCCCTTCCCGACCAGAAAAAAAAAGAAGAAGTTCGCAGCAAAAAAATACCTGTTTGAATTATTTATCGTGGTAGGTCCTAGAAACAGATTGTGTGTGTGTGTGTGTGTGTGTGCGTGCGTGTGTGCGTGCGTGCGTGCGTGCGTGTGCGTGCGTGCGTGAGTGTGTGTGTGCGTGTGCGAAATCTACGAGATTATTTCTTTCCACTTACTTCGTATTTTAAGTTTGTTTTATCATGCAATATGTGGGGTGTTTTTTTGTTGTTGTTTTTTTTCTTCTTTCTTTTCTTGTTTATGTTTTTGTCGGGATCCGGGGGTGTTACAAGTTTTGTCGGGGGTCGGTGTTTGACAAGTTGTGTGTGTGTGTGTGTGTGTGTGTGTGTGTGTGTGTGTGTGTGTGTGTGTGTGTGTGTGTGTATTTATTTATTATTTTTGTTGTTGTTGTTGCAGTGTGTTCATCTCCCATACCCCAATGCGGCCTCTTTCAATGTCATGCGAGACATGCTTTCAAGAGTGATCGATCTTCTGTATTGAGTCGTGGCCTCACCGCCACAATCAAAACGGAGCGCATCAAGTGTAAGCGAAACCACGATAGCTTTCAGACATGCATGTGGCTCAGGTGGTCTGACACTTGAAAGACCACACTGAGCCATTATATATGGACTTTTCAAAGTGATTTCTGTATAGATTTTAAGTTGTTTCTCTATAGAGAAACAACTTTATATGGGATGGGGCAGATTTCGCTGCGCGCAGCAGCAAGTTTCAGTGGTACAAAACAATACATAAACCTGCTTTCGCGCACACTGTGACGTAACGAAATCTGCGTCATAGGCACTTGACGTGCACACTATTTCTTTTTGGCGAGAGTTGTGAGACGTACGCGTGCGTGCGTGTGCGTGTGCGTGCGCGTGCGCGTGCGTGCGTGCGTGTGCGCGTGCGTGCGTGCGTGCGTGCGTGCGTGCGTGCGTGCGTGTGTGTGTTTGAGAAAAAAATGGAAAGTCACCTTCCTTTCACGATGAATGGTGTAGTGTTTCAAATGACGTCAACAAAGGACAAAACACAAAAGATTACGTGTGGAACGTATAAATGACATACACATACAGCGTTACTAAAGCTTCGTGACGTCAGCTGAAATTCAACAAGTGTGCTACACTGAACCGCTCGACCGAATCAAGGTCTGTCTTCCTACTCTCAGGTAATGTCCTTTTGTTCCAGCTAACAGAGATCGAAACAATACATAGAAATGATTCTGTCAAATGTCGCCCGAGCCATTTGTGCTGCGGCAGTGTATTAGTGTGGAACAGAGGCTGTTCGACAGCTTTGTCAGCCTTTTAGTGCTGCTCCCTTGCCATGTCTGATCTACCGGACGTCAGTTGAAGATAAAGGCTCCTCAGTACTTTTTGGGGCAAGCAGTACCGAAGTGAGTGAATACAGACTCACATTGTATCACCTCTTGTTTTCTTTGACCACTTTTCACTGGTGACCGACCGACTGGAGCAAAATACGCATAAAACAAAATACGGTTTGCTATAGAGGTTAATCATGCAAGGCTCACATGGCCCTATAGCCATCACTGTCTATTCGTACGGTACAACCTACATGGTATGAGTTGATGTTTTTTTAAAATCACTTTCCATGAGAATATTATGTTTACTCCTCAAACCATTTCCCCAAAGATCTAAAATGATTAAAAAAAAAAAAAAAAAAAAGCTTTCTGCTAGTTGGCGAATCAGGGAGTTGATTTTTTTTTTTAATCACTTTCCATGAGAATATGATGTTCAACTCCCTAAACCATTTCCCCAGTTGGCGAATCAGGGAGGGAGCCCTGCAAACAGGGGGAAGAGGGTGGGTAGGTGTTTAGGCGTTTAACGTCCTTTTCCACTACGTATGGGTAATATCAAAGACGGGGTAGCGAGAAATAGGCCAGCACAAATATGTGGTCCCACCAGGGGAAAGGAAGCAAACATGACAAACTTGCTCAATGTTTTACTCAGTGTCTCATACTTGCAGGTACGGAAGGGATTGACCTGGCAAAATGGATTTTGAACTTGAGGCACTTTCATCCAACGCCCCGGCATCAGAACTTGTGGCATGTCCATCCATCGGTCCGACATCAGAACTTGTGGCATGTCCATCCATCGGTCCGACATCAGAACTTGTGGCATGTCCATCCATCGGTCCGACATCAGAACTTGTGGCATGTCCATCCATCGGTCCGACATCAGAACTTGTGGCATGTCCATCCATCGGTCCGACATCAGAACTTGTGGCATGTCCATCCATCGGTCCGACATCAGAACTTGTGGCATGTCCATCCATCGGTCCGACATCAGAACTTGAGGCATGTCCATCCATCGGTCCGACATCAGAACTTGTGGCATGTCCATCCATCGGTCCGACATCAGAACTTGTGGCATGTCCATCCATCGGTCCGACATCAGAACTTGTGGCATGTCCATCCATCGGTCCGACATCAGAACTTGTGGCATGTCCATCCATCGGTCCGACATCAGAACTTGTGGCATGTCCATCCATCGGTCCGACATCAGAACTTGTGGCATGTCCATCCATCGGTCCGACATCAGAACTTGTGGCATGTCCATCCATCGGTCCGACATCAGAACTTGTGGCATGTCCATCCATCGGTCCGACATCAGAACTTGTGGCATGTCCATCCATCGGTCCGACATCAGAACTTGTGGCATGTCCATCCATCGGTCCGACATCAGAACTTGTGGCATGTCCATCCATCGGTCCGACATCAGAACTTGTGGCATGTCCATCCATCGGTCCGACATCAGAACTTGTGGCATGTCCATCCATCGGTCCGACATCAGAACTTGTGGCATGTCCATCCATCGGTCCGACATCAGAACTTGTGGCATGTCCATCCATCGGTCCGACATCAGAACTTGTGGCATGTCCATCCATCGGTCCGACATCAGAACTTGAGGCATGTCCATCCATCGGTCCGACATCAGAACTTGTGGCATGTCCATCCATCGGTCCGACATCAGAACTTGAGGCATGTCCATCCATCGGTCCGACATCAGAACTTGAGGCATGTCCATCCATCGGTCCGACATCAGAACTTGAGGCATGTCCATCCATCGGTCCGACATCAGAACTTGTGGCATGTCCATCCATCGGTCCGACATCAGAACTTGTGGCATGTCCATCCATCGGTCCGACATCAGAACTTGAGGCATGTCCATCCATCGGTCCGACATCAGAACTTGAGGCATGTCCATCCATCGGTCCGACATCAGAACTTGAGGCATGTCCATCCATCGGTCCGACATCAGAACTTGAGGCATGTCCATCCATCGGTCCGACATCAGAACTTGTGGCATGTCCATCCATCGGTCCGACATCAGAACTTGTGGCATGTCCATCCATCGGTCCGACATCAGAACTTGTGGCATGTCCATCCATCGGTCCGACATCAGAACTTGAGGCATGTCCATCCATCGGTCCGACATCAGAACTTGAGGCATGTCCATCCATCGGTCCGACATCAGAACTTGTGGCATGTCCATCCATCGGTCCGACATCAGAACTTGTGGCATGTCCATCCATCGGTCCGACATCAGATCCGTGGACAGAGAGGAGTAAAATGTTGTGGAAGATTTGTGGACCCATCGTGCTGACGTTAGGAATCGGTGGTAATACCCTGATACTTGTAGTCTTGCACAGAATGGACGTCAGCTCGGCGTCTCACGTGTTCTTTAAAGCATTGGCTGTCTCTGATCTCCTCTTGCTGATCGTTGTGTGCTCGGAAAAATGGATCAAATATCAGTTTGATGTGAGGTATCCATACCAGAGCGTGGTATTGTGCGTGATCTTTATGTGGTGGGGACGTGCGGTACAGTGGCTGTCAGCGTATATGCTTGTGGTCCTGACTGTTTATCGAGTGCTACTGATGTATTCGCGCAAGTGCTTTCGAGAAGTTTGTGGAATGAAAGTCGCCTACATCACAGTTGCCACCGTGGTCATCTTTTGCTTCGGCTTCAATGTCTACATTCCCTTCGTTCTTGAAAAGTTTGGTTCTCACCCAGTACAGAAATGCCGATGGAGTACAAGTTATGCAGACACTGCTCAATTACCAATGGTAATGGTCCACACTGCAGTCTGCATGAACCTGCCTCAGATCATCATGGTCACCAGTAACTACTTTCTCATCCGCAAAGTGGTACACTTCAAGCGGTGGACGCGCCACCTCAGCCAATCTGAACTGCACGAGAAGATTTCTCGGGTGACATATGTCACCATAGCAACATCTCTAGCTTTTGTCGTGCTAGTGTTGCCACTGCAAGTGGCTTTGATATATGCAAGAGCTGAAGGCCGACCCGTGTGGAAGAACAAGCAGTTTGTCTTTCGGTGGGATGTGGCGACATTGCTTTCGTGCCTGAACAGCGCCATCAACTTTGTCTTGTATATCTGGGCAGGCTTGGGGTTCAGGAAGCTAGCTGGACACGTGTTTCTACATCGCTTTGCAGTCTTTCCACTCGCCACCGCTTCATCGCCTGGCCAAACTGCAAGTACAACGACGAGGTTCTAAAGTACCAAAATGAGACTTTTTCCCGGGGAAAAACCGAAACTTATCGAGATGTTCACTTTGTTCAGCTATTGACGGTGTGTGTGTGTGTGTGTGTGTGTGTGTGTGTGTGTGTGTGTGTGTGTGTGTGTGTGTGTGTGTTCGTATGCCGGACGCGCCACCTCAGCCAAGCTGAACTGCAAGAGAGGATTTCTCGGGTGACATATACTACCATAGCTATATCTCTTGGCTTTATCGTTCTGGTTTTTTCCAGTACAAGTGACAGTGATATATGCAAGAGCTAAAAGCGAACCCGTGTGGAAAAACAAGCAGTTTGTCTTTTGGTGGGACGTTGCGAAATTGCTTTTGTGCCTGACTTGAACAGCGCCATCAACTTTCTCTTGTATATATGGGCAGGCCTGAAGTTCAGGAAGGAGGTCGCCTGTCTGTTAATAAAATCTAATGCAGTCTTTGCATTCACTGCTACTTCACTTCCTGCTCGCCAACCTACAACTGAACCTCCAGATTCAAGTACATCGACACAGTTCTGAAGTACCAAGATAACACAGGGGAGCCGGGGTGGCCGAATGGTAGAGCGTTGGACTTCCAATGCTCGGGTCGTGAGTTCGTATGCCGGCTGGGGCCAGCTATCTGTGCTGGCTTTGTCATCGTTGCCCCGTCTTTGATATCACCCGCACTGATGTGGTGGAAAAGGGCGTTAAACTCCAAAACACCCACCCATCCACCAATATAACACCCTATCTTTTGGAGGAGAACTGATACTGATGTTTCAGCATTGCTCCCCCCCCCCCACCCCCAGTCATGCGGCTACTCGGTCGAGGTCGTAGCGGATCTAGTGTCATTGGTAGGAGTTGAAGAGGGGAAAACCGAAAACACCACCACCACCACCACAGACAAAATAACATGAAATTTGGAGAAACAAGTTTTTAGGACGGGGCCGTTCCTCCTTATTTTTAGTTAAAATATAGTAAATAGATTGAATACTGCTAAAGTAGTGTGTGTGTGTGTGTGTGTGTGTGTGTGTGTGTGTGTGTGTGTGTGTGTGTGTGTGTGAGCGAACATAATAATAATAATAATAATAATAATAATAAAGGGTATTTGTGGCGCCCCACCTCACAAGAGCTCAGGGCGCGTACATAAACTACACATAACATTAAAAACGTATATAACGTACAACACACACACACAAACACACACACACACACACACACACACAGATTTTTTTGCAGGTGGCATGCAGAGATGGAGAGCGGGGAGGGGAGGGTCTTGGGGGGGTTGGTTCTACTGCACGGAGAAAAGATGTGTTTTAAGGTGAGACTTAAAGACTGCTAGCGACTGAGCATGACGGATGTGAGAGGGGAGGCCGTTCCAGATTACAGGACCAATGTATGAAAAAGCACGCTGGCCTTGAAACTTTTTCCGACGGATGGGAATACGGAGAAGACGGGAGTCGGAGGAAGAACGGAGGTTGCGGGATGGTGTGTAGAGCTGAATGAGAGCGGACAGATAGTAGGGAGCAGAACCTGAGATAATGTTGTAGCAGAGAGTGGCAAGTTTATAATGAATTCTGTTTTGGATGAACATGGATTTAGTTAACGGGACCACAGTCGTTGGTACAGTACTCACCCATGTTAGAAGCGGCATGGACGTATCCGGATCAGTCCCGAAACAGCATCCTCCTAACGTCCTGATCTTGGTGTTTAACGTCCTTTTTCAGCACAGACGGAGCAAGGAGGAAAAGCCCCCCAGCACAGATGCTCAAGTTGGCTTAGTCCTTGCCGGAAAACGTCGGAGCCCACGAAAAGAGCATGGGCGGCTCAACGCCCTAAAACTCAGCTATTCCAACTCCGCCTTCAGAATGATGGCCCTCCATACGACATAAGAAACTTGTATCATTCCTATGTTTCACTGTCTCAGATACCGGTCGTTCGGGTACATGATAAACATTACCATTCTCATGTCCCCACCGTCCGCTGAAACTGACAAACTAGCGGCGAGGTCACGGTCTCTTGCCCACCACGTGGCTGCGGCGGTTGTCACCTAGAACGTGTTTCACGTGCTGGGCGGGAAAGTGCAATGCCGCTATGGCGGACGGACAATGGCAGTGCAGTGGGAACCGGGCTGCTACGGTGTACAGTGTCATGTCCCGCTTGACTCAACATAGGCATGTTAGTCTATAAATTTAAACGGGTTAATTCCATCTTTGCTGAGCCTGTTTATTTTGTGGAACAGTTTTGCTCGTGAGTGCGCCTGGGCTCTCGAATACTTTATGTTGTACAGCTCTTAATGCGATACAAGGTTGTTTTGTATTTTTTTCACACTTTGCGAGAGCGGTCGAATATTCAAATTCTACGACTGCTGTTACGCTACTGGAGCGCTCTGTGTGGTCGCCGCGTCATCGAGTACGCTTCTGTTGGCTCAGTGCCAGCATCGCAGACGCTGTCACTGTCCACGTGCCGTGAAGTGGTGTGATAGATACCAGGAAAACAGCTCAAAATGGTAGTATCAGCCCCTTTAAACGCTAGCACTTCTAGTTACTTCAAGAGTACAAGGGAAAATGACCAAAGATTGTTTTGGGGCCAAGTTTTATTTGTACTTCTGTATTAAAAACTTAGTGATGTGCAGCAAATGTCCTTGACTGCAAGTATTCAAAATACGAGCCAAAATGTTACGTACAGCACAACATTGTTCAAATCAATACACGATGGACACGTCCAAAGGTTAGTAGTTTACAAAACTATGACAATTTATGATCAGGTCATAGAAAGGACTTGCACTAGGCAGCAACTGCAGTACATTGCAATACAATCATGTTATGCAATACATCTTGTCCCAAATAGAGTTGGGTATCGCGGGCAATTTTGCATCGCGATATATCCCAATATTCTGAGTTCGTATCGCGATGTTATCACGATATATTGCCGCCCCTGGTGCCATCGAATTTACCGACCATTATCCGTGCACTGTAAGCCGGTGGTTTCCCATGTGACAGCTGATTGTGTTGCCCTTGAAATGGGACTAATGCAGTAATGCGCCATTCGGAAAGCGTTCGTGCGTCGAGCATTTTGGCGTCTATGTTCGCGCGGCAGACCAAAGAGTTAGATAAGAATTCTTGGGCATGCCTACAAAGTCTTGAGGCAGTATGCGAGGGCTTCCCTTCCTACAACGCACAGCACATTTATAAGCGGACACACAAGTGAAAACTGAATGAGAAAAGACTGAGAAATCTTCAAAAAAAGTTTTAATGAACTTTCAGCAAGAAAGAAACGAACAAATCATTACTGCGATATATCGCGATGCAAGAGCGTATCGTTATACCGTATTGCCAGGCTTCCATATCGCTCCTATCGCGATACGCGATAATACCGCGCAACTCTAGTCCCAAACAGCAGTATAAATGCATTTGATCTTAAGGTTTGGTGGTGTGATAGGAGGGTGGGTGTTTGTCACTTTAACGTCCATTTCCAACACGTAACGGTGTGATAGGTAAGACAGTTATAATGATGCATTATTGTTTTTTTGAATACAGACTAGTGACAGGAAACTCAGCATACTACTTAACAAGCAAACAAAAAAGCAAATCTGGCAAACACTGTACCTTCACAGAGGTATCTGCTTATGTTCTTGACGAAAACTCAAAATCAAAGGATTTCTTTTTGGAAAAATGGAGAGAGAGAGAGACAGACAGACAGACAGACATACAGACAGACAGACAGACAGAGACAGAGAGAAGACCTCTCGAGGAGAGTCAGAAGTCATTTGGAAGATTTTTCTGAGGGGTGGGTGGGTGTTTGGGGACTTAACGTCCTTTTCCACCACATACGGGTGATATCAAAGACGGGGCAACGATGAAAAAGCCAACAAATATTTGGCCCCAGCCGGGTTACGAACTCACGACCCGAGCATTAGAAGTCCAACGCTCTTCCATTCGGTCACCCCGGTTCCCCGATTTTTCTGGAAGCACTGAACAGAAGCCTTAAAGGAAGTAACAAGCCGTACACACTAGGGACATTCGATGAAATCGGTTATAGGAAACACTGTCCAACCTTAAAAAGCATTTGACTCGAGTACGAAAGAAAACACTAAACACTTCAGACAGCCGGTGAACACATTAGTACACGACACAATGTCCAGTTACCCTTTCGTCCCACAACATTCTGATGAGAGACATCGACGACATCTGCGGATGCTGCAAATGTGCTTCTAGAAGATTTATTTTTTGAGTGGGGGGTGGGGTGATTATTGATCGTAACACAGTCAAATTTGTTGTTTTGCACGTGCATCGTTGGCTGGAGCGAAGCAGTCACCACTAGCAGTGCGCGCCGTTTACACGTAGAAGTTGAGCATGTTCTCGTAATGCTCTTGTTGGCCGGAGATGCGGGGTGGTTCTCCGTTTTGTTGAATCCAGGCCTGAAACAGAAAAGAACAGGGTGAAATATTTTCCCAGCTGGTAACAGGACACTTAATAATAATAATAATAATAATAATTGATATTTATACAGCGCTTATACTCAGCGAGCTCTAAATGCTTACAAAGTTAAGAAAAATAAGATAAAATAAAATAAAATGACACGAAAATAATGACAGAGAGAACAATAAAAGACACAGCAACTGTGGCACACACACACACACACACACACACACACACACACACACACACACACACACACACACACAGAGTACTGTCAATGTCTCATTACTGCTGCTGGGCTGAGAACAAGTGCGTTTTGACTGTACATGTAGTTTTAAAGGTGGCGACCGAATCTATATGCCTGATGTTTTTTGGGAGAGTGTTCTAGAGGGTGGGAGTTTTTTTTTTTACCTCGCAGTCTTCCAGCGTCGCCTCTCCACTAGCGATCTTCTTGCCAATGCCACTCTCGAAGCTGCTGTACCGCTCCTGGGATCATATGTTCGTGCTCATTAGAATCTAATCAGACTGCGAAACTGTTCTGTATTGAGGTCGACTGCAGCAAAACTGAGATCACTCATGCCTTGCTCCACGGATGCTGTTGTTAAGATGTATATATACATTATACCTGCCTTCATTAAAAACAGTTAACCTGACAGAGAAAAGAAGCATTGAGTCCAGGGAAAAAATCCAGTTTTATTTTCATTTCAAAATTTGAAGACGCCAAGAAGCATACCTTCACGTATTTTGGAATGACGCCATCTTGGATGATCTTGACAGCACATCGGAGACCGCGCGCAAATGAGTCCATTGCACCTGCGAAGAAAGAGCAAAAACTTAAATATAAAACAGCTCATGAAGCCTGTATCAATTTTGTATTCATTTTGTGTTAATGAACCTGTTCTCAAGTCAAACCGTGATTTCTGCTGGCCTTGACGCAGGCAATCCTATCGGAATTCAGTATGAACGGATCCAATGCCTTACAACGTCTGTTTTGTTGGGGTTTTTTGTTGTTGTTTTTTTTTTGCTGTCACACCTCTTTGCCGGCTTCGGTGGTGTTCCTCCCTGGTAATGGGTGGAATCCACGCAGGGCTCAGAAGCTGGGGCAATTTTTATTATGGTCCATGTGGTTTGGGACTGTGGGACAGGGCCGCATTCCACGCTTCTTGTCATAAATATCCCGGCATTAACCAGGCCCGGGAAGTACGGCACCTGCGGTGCCGGCCGTGTAATCATCCACATCATAAGACGTGTCATACCAAGGGAAGCACCCCTAAAGTCGCACCCGTGAAGTGGGTGAATCTCGGCTGTGTGGCAACAGCCTTCCCATTGCGGGGCCCATAGCACACCCGCTCTGGGTAGGAGCCGACCTAAGTAGGAAAAATCCCGCTTGCCTCGGCTGGGACTTGAACCCGGGTCTCCCGGTCCATAGTCCGAAGTGCTAACCACTACATTACGGGGGCCGGTACAACGTCTGTATTAACCGTGCGTCCAGTTATGTCACTGAACTGTGTGTGTGTGTGTGTGTGTGTGTGTGTGTGTGTGTGTGTGTGTGTGTGTGTGTGTGTGTGTGTGTGCCACAATTGCCATGTCTTTTATTGTTCTCTATGGCATTATTGTCATGCCATTTTTCTTTTCTTTCTAAGCGCTTAAAGCTTCCTGAGTATAAGCGCTATATAAATATCCATTATTATTATGATTATTATTGGCTTGTCCCACAAACTCTACCTCAGCTCTGTCCCTAACTCGTGCTGTGTGCACTACACGGCATGTATTTTCTCGGCTTAGTCTCAGGACTGTATCCGGCATCGAATTCAGTGTAAAAACTTGTGACTTACCGACATGCGCAATGAACATGTCCTTGAGGTCGGTAGACTCTCGTCGCACCTTACAGTCAAAGTTCAGGCCACCTGGAGCCAAGCCGCCCTGCTCCACGATCGTCTGCACACAGAGGCCACCACATACAGACAGCGTTAGAAATAATATTCGGCTGAAAGCATCGCGAGCTAACCCCAACACGCACGCTCACGTGAATCATACGCATCAGACACCGGACATGAACACGTAACAATCACGTGTTGCGATGGGTCAGCTCAGCAATTTTTAAGTTTGGGGATTTTAGAATTGAATTTGGTTTCGATTTATGTGGGCTGAACATTTCCAAAGCAGAGGGGGAGGAAGCCGGAGTACCCGGAGAGAAACCCTGACAGTCGGCCCGAATGAACGGTGCCACATACGAGAAGGAAAAATTCTTCGCCCTGAGTGGGACTCGAACCTGACCTCTTGCATTGGTGACAAAGTCTTAACCACTGACTAAACCACCGACCACCCAGTACTTGGATGGGTAGTAGTGTGAGTCCTGTATGCCGTTGTGTGCTGTTTAGGTATCCTACCTTCATGACCAGTGTGCAGTTCTTGATGTCCATGGGAAACTGGTCCGTGTCCCAGCCCAGATCTGGCGATCCCGTGTTCGAATCCACAGACCCTAACATCTTGAACCTGAGGGACGGGGAAAATTGTTTATTTGAAACATGCAGTAAGCGACCAAAGTCGGGACAGCAAATTTCGGTTTTCAAATAAAAAAAAAAAAAAAAAAATGTCCTGCCGAAAACGACGCTGCTTTGAAGCTGTAGCAGCGAACACTTTATGCATAATTATTTTTCATGTTCTTCACGAGGCCACAGCAAGGGAGGGAGACACAAATAATGCAGCATGACACGAGGGAAAAGAGTTGTCCCCCTTTAACAGTAAAAAATTCACATCTATATGAGATGAGTGTTTTTTTTTTTTTAAATAACCGCTGACGGAAAACAACAAAATCTGACACTACAGACATACCGACAAAATAAAGTATTCATTCGAACAATACGCATGGAGGTGAACTGCGTCAGTTTAACTGACACCAACGGCATCACCCAATCCCGCTCCCCTCCCCCCCCCCTCCCCCTTGAAAAAACTCTAGATAAAAATGCAGATCAGAAGAAGATACTTACGCCGATGCCATGACAACATCGTGCTCGTACGAATGGCCAGCCAGTGTGGTGTGGTTTGGCTCAATGTTCAGCTATGAACAGAAAAACGAAACAGCGGGAGGTATTCACAGATATGAGCGATGTCTTTTTGAGATTGTTAAGTACGACACCTCTCTCTCTCTCTCTCTCTCTCTGCGTGCGTGCGTGCGTGTGTGAGTGTGTTTACAAACGATGGATTTGAAATTGTTACCATGATCTCCTTCTCAAGGCCATACGTTCTCAGAAATCCGATCACTGTCATGGCGTCTGGGAAAAGAAACAAAACTGCAGGAAGTCAGATCTGTACACAGGGGCGCCGGAACCGGGGGGGGGGCAGGGGGGGCAGCTGCCCCCCCCCCCTGTACCCAAGCAGGGGGGGGCAAGAGTGTCTTTTTGCCCCCCCTGGAAAATCAGGTGACTATGGCAAGAGGGGGGGCAAAGCCATGGTCTTGCCCCCCCCCTTCCCCTACCTCTCCCCCTACCCCTCTTAGTGCTCTCTCCCTCATCCCACCCAACAGAGAACTTCTGTTTTTGCGGACCGAAGGCTGTCCGCTCCTCTGATTGCCCCCCCCCCCCCCCCCCCGCTTTTCACTTTTTTTCGGGCAACGTCCAGGTTCGTAAAGGTTTTTTGTCTACGCAGCATTTGATCGCCCCCCCCCCCCCCCCCCGCTTTTTACTTTCTTCGGGCAACGTTCCCCCCTCCGAGATTCTGCCCCCCCTCCCCCCACATCTTCCGGCGCCCCTGGTACATATTCAACAGCTTCATGTGGACAGAGAAAACGGCGTGCAGCCAAAAACGTTTCGAAAAAAAGCCTGGACAAACTGCTCTACAAGAATTACTTTCTTCAGTGACAGCCGCACACGCCAAACTTAGCTCAGTCAACCCGGACAAAATTCCGACGTATACAGCTGAGGTTTGGACTGGACTTCAACACAGTCTGGTCACAGCCAAAAGTTAATTATTCCAAATGGCGATTCTTTTATGGTGCCTTTCCTTTGGGAAGCTCTTAGTGCCTTACAAACGGGGAGTGGAGGAGGGGGATGGGGGGGGGGGGGGGACGCGAAAGCAACAGAAACCATCTAACTGAAGCTAGGCAGGGACAGTACAGCCGCACAAGCATCAATGACTATCTTCCAGTGCGGCAATAAAGGAGTAGGGGTGGGGGGTGGGGAGTGCAATAGTACAAACAGATAAATAAACAGTTTCAAACACTGTCAAACACAAATCACCCTCAACAAACAGACACAGCCATACAGTCACACACGTCAATAAAATAAATGTATAGCAAGGATAGCGCAGTGTTCTGGTAGTCTATTGTGACTGCTGAAACAAGGTGGTTTTCAAAGCCGATTTGCAGTTAACCATGGACTTCGAGTGCTTGAACTGCCAGTGTTTGATCTAAGAGGGAAGAGAGTTCCATATCACAGGGTCAAGATGTGCAAAAGAACGGACGCCTCTGGTTTTCTAATCAAACCAACCCCTTACGGGATACGACTCGGAGGTAAAGCTTTCAATTTGCACCTTACCGTAGTCGTACTGGTGTTTGCTCGGCTCCTTGGGTTTGGGTTCGATCAGGAACACTCCCTTGAAACCGATCTTCTTCTTGTAGGCTGTTACAAACAAAACGACCATCAAATACTAAGAATAAGAATAAAAATCGCATTAATATAGGCGCTTTATCCGGAGTATTTGGTTCAAAACGCCGCGAGCTAAACCCAGCACGCACGCTCACCTGAATCACGAGCATTCTCTAAGACACTGAAAATGAACACACAACAAACAAGTGGTGCTAAGGGCCAGCTCAGCAATTTAAATTAAGGAATTTGAGAACTGCGTTTATTTTACTTTTTCTGGGCTGAACATTTCTAAAGCAGAGCGGAAGGATGCCGGAGAGAACCCATGCGTAGTGACAAGCTGTCTTCGAGGGTAGGTGGGTGGGTGTTTAGGGTTTCAACGTCCTTTTCCACCAAATACGGGTGATATCAAAGACGGGGAAATGATGAAAAAGCCAGCACAAGTATTTGGCCCACGACCAGAGCATTCCAACGCTCTACCATTCGGCCACCCCGGCTCCCCCAAGCTGTCTTCGAAATATGTCAAGCGGCAATCACTTTCGCTTTGACCAACAATAAACAGCTTGATAAATAATTTCACAAATAAATAAAAAAGAAACAAAAATGTCCTCGACAATATCTCCACACTCACCAATGGCCATACGGAAGAAGGCGGCCATGTGGTCCAGCTCTGCCCGCACGTCACTGTTGAGGAGAGTGTGGAAACCTTCCCGTCCACCCCAGAACACTGCAAGGTCAGACAAAGTCAAATCACATCAAATCACATCAAATCAAATACAAAGTTATCATCCCAAGCGAAATTCAGGTGTAGTGGACATGAGAAACAAGCCGACAATACACGCAACATCACATAAAAACACATGAAATACTGCACAATGCACACTACAATTAAGATAAAGGTTTCTAATAATGAAATATCGCATAAAATAGTCTAAGTGTTAATGATCTGCACCATTTAAAAATAGCTGTTAAATGTACCGCACATTAAAATATATGCATTATTCAGCAGACTCAGTACAGTAGTCACAGACTCCATCCTGGAAGTCAAATTTAAGTGTTTATGCACATGAGCCCTCGTCTGGACTGTCGGGGTTCAAACCTGCCGTGTATAGCCGAATATTTCTAGTACGAAATAAAAAAGCAGTATACAAGCATATAGGCTGAACAAGACTTCTAAAAAAATTATTTCTCCTTTTTCAGGTATGGGCACACAGAAATATAAACATTCTCATGGTTGGTCATCATACATCAGTAGATGTCAACTCATTTGACAATGGTATGCACTTCTATTAAGTACAGTGTACAGGTATGCCCGAGGCTGAACAAGACTTCCTCAGTTGTTAAATTGGCTTGAAAGATCACTCCTCCCCCCCCCCACCCCCGCTGATGCCCGTGTTGGCCGTTCTTACCGAAGTTCTCGGCGCCGAGTTTGAGGGCGATGTCCAGTCCCTTCTTTACCTGAGCGGCGGCAAAAGCCACAACGTGAGCGTCAGGGTTGGTAGCTGCCCCGTTCATATACCTGCAGAACACACAATGATCTTAGTCAGGTGGTTCTGTTGCGCTGGACAATTTCTATTGAAATCATGGGGAGAAACAGACTGGTACTTGTTAACCCAAAGACAGTCCACTCTCACTTCAACGCTACTATTATGTGATGTCTAGTTTTATGGCTCATTTGTCTAACAAACTGAGTCTATGTAATTACCCTCCGTCATCTGTGTGTGTGTGTGTGTGTGTGTGTGTGTGTGTGTGTGTGTGTGTGTGTGTGTGTGTGTGTGTGTGTAGTAAACTTTAACAATGGCCTTTTCTGAGAATCTACAAACATCGGAAGCACCGAACTTGGCATGCTGATAGACAGCCGTAAGATCTTTCAAAACATACTATTTTGAACGAAAGCTGTCTGTTGTAAATTTTTACATTGACATTTTTGCTGATAATACAAACACTAGAGCCATCAAACTTGGCATAATGATAGACATTGATAACGTCTTTACTGACAGATCTCATTTGACCCAAGGTCAAGGCCACACAAGCTATCCTGGGAAAATTGTAGTTTTGCCATTTTCTCAGGAACTACTAACATCAGCGACACTTTACTTGGCATGATGACAGATACTGATTACAGCTTTGCAGACATACTCTTTTGACTCGGAATGACCTTGACCGATCTCACAAGCCAGTTAAGGGGGTTTCTGCCTCTCTAGTTTATATGAAACACGCAGAATAAAATGAAACAAACAGTTCCGAAAATAAGTCAAATGTTTAGTTCAAAGCCATGAATCTTGAAATACAAATTTCGCCTGATTTGGGGGGGGGGGGGATCTTCCATCGCAGTGACTCATCTCTCTTCGTATCCGGTTGTCATTCCGCCATCTTGCGCGCTAATACCTCGGGTTAGAGAAGAGGTTGCAAGTAGCCCACAGTAGCTTGACGCCCGTTTTCTGCTGGAGGTCCAGGGCCATGTCCGTAATCGCATCCAGGTTTGCTGCCGACTCCTTGATGTTCTCTCCTTCCGGTGCGATATCTCTGTTCCAGACAAAGATAAAGTGCCAACAAACTGAATCAGGTTTATCCTAATGCTAGGAGCCGTCAAAGGCGGAGAGGGCTATGTTTTGCAGAATAATAATAATAATAATGAATATTGTATAGGCGCTTTACCCAATTTCATGAATCGGCTCAAAGCGCCGCGAACTGAACCCAACACGCACGCTCACGTGAATCACACGCATTCTCTCACACACACTGGACGTAAACACATTACAATCACGTGGTGCAAAGGGTCAGCTCAGCTATTTAAATTTCGGAATTTAGAATTGCATTTATTTTATAAATTTGATGGGCTGAACAATTCCAAAGCAGAGGGGGAGGAAGCCGGAGTACCCGGAGAGAACCCCCGACGATCGGCCCGAATGAACGGTGCCACATACGAGAAGGAAAAATTCTTTGCCCCGAGTGGGACTCGAACCCCTGACCTCTCGCATTGGTGACAAGTCTCTTAACCACTAGACCACCGACCGCCCCGAAACAATGTTTTCCACTGAAGTTTCGGTTCCTGTGGGAGTAAGGACATAAGTATTGAGTGTGGGGTTAAGTTTGGTGTTTGTCTGACTGAAGTACCCTGTTTGGCGAGTGTGCTACTTTGTCGTGATTTTTGTTATGAAAACGCGTAATTTTCGTGATTTTTGTGTGTGGTAGGGCAAGGTGCATGCCTGGGGGTAGCAAGAGGAGGCACGCTGCCAGTGAAGTCAAGACAGTCCCTGCACTGATTTTGTCATTGCGAAAGAAAAGATTTCGAGTGGAGACTTTGATTGTCCTACACCTTTCTCCATCACACGTGTTCAACTTTCCAGAAGTATAATTATAGTTTAGCTACGACACGTTCGTCACACCAATACCTGTCGTGGAAGGTCCAGTATTTGACTCCCAACTTGGTGAAGAACTCGAACCCGGCCCGCAGGCGTCGTTTGGCATTGGCCATGCTGTTGCTGCCATCATCCCACGGTCGGACCAGGGTGGGGAAGCCGAACGGGTCAGCACCTACAGAACGCATAAAAGCCTTTGATAACGTTCATTAACGCCGCTGAGATGGACAACTGCCGCTTTCGAAGCTGTAAGGTTGTTTACCGGATAGTCTAGAGGGAAGCTGTAAGGTTGTTTACCGGATAGTCTAGAGGGAAGCTGTAAGGTTGTTTACCGGATAGTCTAGAGGGAAGCTGTAAGGTTGTTTACCGGATAGTCTAGAGGGAAGCTGTAAGGTTGTTTACCAGATAGTCTAGAGGGAAGCTGTAAGGTTGTTTACCAGATAGTCTAGAGGGAAGCTGTAAAGATTGTTTACCAGATAGTCTAGAGGGAAGCTGTAAGGTTGTTTACCAGATAGTCTAGAGGGAAGCTGTAAGGTTGTTTACCAGATAGTCTAGAGGGAAGCTGTAAGGTTGTTAACCAGATAGTCTAGAGGGAAGCTGTAAGGTTGTTAACCAGATAGTCTAGAGGGAAGCTGTAAGGTTGTTAACCAGATAGTCTAGAGGGATGCTTTATTTGGTCATTGCGACCGTTTTCGCGACTTTGTAGCTTCTAATATTAGAGAAATACGACTTTCTTTGAGCCATTGTTTAATAAACTGGGACTCGAAAAAGCTTGTAAAAATAGCAGCCAATCAGCGCCGTCCAGCTGGTCCTCAGTCCGCAAGCGAATAATGTCGTCTGCTCAGTACGCGGTACACTTCTACAACAACTTATACGCTGGTCAGAGTCACCACAATGGTCTCATTTGCTATACTGTGACCCAAGTGACTGATTCTGATGTACACAGTCAGCGCATTTGATGAAAAGTTTTCCGCACCATGTTGTATGCCTGTCGTGCGTGTTGACACTTTTACTGTTCAAGAAACCAGGGCTACAGATTACTACTGTAGGTTGATTTTTGGGGGTAAGTATTATGTGATGGCCGAAGGGTGTGACAGAGAAGAGTTGTAGCCAAATGGTCATTGTCGTAAGATTCTACGCACAGTGTACACGCAGCAGTGTACTAGTACGCACGTGGTTCAAAGTACGCGACGGTACACCTTGTTATCTATGTAGACAGAAGTAGACGATAAGCATGCAATGTGAGAATCACGGTGCTCCCTACTACAACTCGAACTCCAGCACTAAAACTATGTGGATTAATTATCGAGACAATCGGGAACACTTATGTGAAATCACACACACACACCGCTTACCATCACGAAGCTTATTGTGTGATATTAGCGAACACTGACGATTATGTGCAATCAGAGTCTCTCAGGCACAAATAAGTGCAGTCACACACACACACACACACACACACACACACACACACACACACACACACACACACCGCAGTTCACCATCCAACTGTTCATTGTCACTTCACCCTTAAATATGGGCCAAGGCTATAGCACATATATGCACACTGATAATGCAGACAGAGATAGCCTGCGTACTTGCAACGTAGTGAGAAACGACGGTACGCGTCTGTTATCAGGACAGACGGGTGTCAGTTAATGTTGTCATTACGCTGTGTCAGCCAGGCCTGCGAGTTTTGGCCACAAACCTATGCAGCATACCGACTCGACACTCGTGAAACTTAAAGGGACGCATTTTAATTTTTCCAAGCTCACAGATCGACATTGGCTGGTTATTGACGATAAAAACAGCATGATGCCATAAAGACGCGTGCAAAATTAAAACCTTCTGTGAACCGTGGTTGCTAAGAAATGAACCACAATTCAATCTATTAATCGGTCATTATCACCGGGCACTGGACGGTCTGAGGCAACGCGTTCCTGTCTTATGATAGAGACACGTGCAAAGATAAAAACGTAAGGCAGCTGTAAGTCTTGATAGCTGACTGACGAAATGGTTAAATACATGTAGCACCTGTTCTTACAACTTTGTTTCTTGACACTGTCTGAGAGTAGCTCATCCGGAGGTATACCGATATATGACCTTGATATAAACCGGATCTTGCAGGTGTGTTAGGCTTCATTTACAGGTGGACCACTAGAAAAATAGCTTTACTACAACTTACCTGTGCCGCGGAAGGTGTGCCAGAAACAGACAGAAAACCGAAGCCAGTCTTCCATCGTGCGTCCCATGACCTCCTGCACAATGTACATGGGGAAACATTAAAGGCATCGTCAGGTATCATTTGGTTGCGGGCTGAGGATTACCTAGACAGCGCTGGTTGGAGCCTTTTTTTTTTAAAGATTTGTTCAGGAATGGACCGTATACTCAAAGAAAGTCGTATTTCTCTAGTCTCCGAAAAATAATGGGGAGTTATTTTGTATGTAAAAACATTCTCCCGTTCCTGTTCCATTCTTTCAAGTGTTGGCTAGCGAGTTCATGTAAGGGATGATGGTAATATGAACCCTGTGAACGATGTTTATCGGCCGACGCCTTAAATGAGGATTTAACGAAATGTATAGTCAGTGTCCTTTTTCTGCAGAACTGTGTTTACATGCCGCCCTCCTTTGTGAGTGGCTTGAAACTGACAGCCTCACTGAGGTAGATCAGGATGCGGGTGGGTGGGTGGGTGTTTGGGGGTTTAACGCCCTTTTCCACCACATAGGGTGATATTAAAGACGGGGCAACGATGAAAAAGCCAGCACAAATATTTGGCCCCAGCCGGGATCGAACTCACGACCAGAGCATTAGAAGTCCAACGCTCTACCATTCGACCACCCCGGCTCCCCAGATCAGGATGCGAGACGGCCGCAAACAAACTCTCAGTGAGAACCTAGCAAGCCTTTTCAGCAGAAGCAGCCGTGGTTGTTACTGCTGTTGCTGCTGTGGTGTTGTTGTTGATGGTGGTAGTGGCGACGCTTACCTCCTGGGCGTTGTAGTGCTTGAAGACCAGCGAATCCTCGGGACCTGCATCGGGTTTGTACGGGATTTTGCCGATACCTGCACGTGACACACGGGAATGGTGTGGAATACTATGACTGATCACACGAAATTTGTAACTTCTCTCTCAGCAGACTGTTTCAAAATGTTCTTTTGTTTTATAATGGAGAACGTTTCGACTAGCCATGATTTTTTTTTTTTTATGTCCCGTCCTACTGTTATGGAAAAGTGATAACCAGGTCAAAGATATCAGTTGCTTGCCGTTCACAAATTATTGCTGCATGTACCGACTCCCGCGCTGTAACTCGTGCTTTCCTTTGTTTCTTTCTTTCTTTTGCGAGCGACATTGGGTGTCAGCTATAATAATATAAGAGTAATCGCATTAATATAGGCGCTTTATCCCAAATATCTGGCTCAAAGCGCATTGAGCTAAACCCAACACGCACGCTCACGTGAATCACACGCATTCTCTCAGACACTGGACAAGAACACATAACAATCACGGGTTGGGAAGGGCCAGCTCAGCAAATGTAAAAGTTTTGGAATTGTATTTATTTTCGAATTTTGTTTGTTGAACATTTTCAAAGCAGTTCCTGCATGGGGAAATGGTCACGGTCAAACCTAGCCGTATAAAATAGCATCTTTCTCGATACCCAGGTGCTGCATTGTGTTACGTCGGAGCTGCGGCGAGGACAGCGTCTATTGACACTGCAGCACGCATCCAATACACCTTGCTCCGCGTTATAATTTGCCGCAAGCCCGTACGGCGTGTAAAATTCCTCAAGGGTGCCTTGCAACAGTCGCCGCAACCGTGCGGACACCCCAGGATTTTGGTAGTTACGGGCGCCGAAAGATCATCGTATCCTTTATGCGACTGTAGCATTACGTACCCGGCTGTCAAAGTGTTCTTACCTGGGAAATATTCAGCGTCAGGTTTGTCATATGCAGCGTAGCTGGCCGCTGTAGCGGCTGCGTCGTTGGATGTAGGTGCAAACGACGACATTTTCCTCTCACGACTAGCCCGTTCACACTTCGTGTACGACCCTGCAGACTGCACCAAGAGTATGCCAGTGCAGGAAAGTGTGTGTTCAGTGAAACTGAACGAGCTGTCGCTGGCTACGTTCAGAGGGCGTGTGTTCCTGATAGCGACCCGGGATTCTCCGGTTACCATCGCCGAAGGTCGGAGTGTATCACACGGTGCGTGTCCGATTCAGTGACAATGTGACGCACGCATTATGCGCCGTACGCACCAATGTACTCTATGTTGCAGGGTTTTTTTTTTGTTTTTTTTTTTTTGGGGGGGGGGGGGCTGGAATGTTCAGAGTGCAGGACTGTTGTTCAGCCATAAAACTTGCGTTCATCTGTTCCCGGTAGGGTAGTGAAAATCATGTACATTTCCAGTACTTGAGTGGAAGAACAACACAAAACAAGACCTGTTTCGATTAGGGTTTTTCTTTTCTTTTCCGCAGTCCGTAAGATTGTAACAGCCGCAGTTCTAGTTCAGCACGCTGCGCTCAGAAAAGGCATCTGGTACGCGCTCAACTCCATAGGAATCATTATGTTCATCTGTGAGGCTGCTCCAGATAGTTGCAGCGATTGACTGAAAAAATACTTGCAGCAATTTGCTGTTTGTGTACTGTGGAGTTTCAACGGTGACTTTGCGAGACTCTACCGAGGACACTTGGTACGTTAGACTATACGCTCTACGCTGCTCCACGCCGTACGCCGGATTGTCAATCGAGTACAAGCTATCAGTTGGACGCGACAATCGGCTGATAACGTGGTGTCAGAGTAATGTCCTTCGTGCTCTTAGTTTAGTCGGTCAAGCTCACGGCCAAGTTTGTCTGAAACACGCCATGCAGTTCTATTCCAGCCGGTAAGGGTTAGTGGCCTTTGCCGGCTGCACACGTCCGATGCACGACACACCCAATTTGCAAGCATGTGCCCTTGACTGATAGAGGTGTGGGGGGGGGGGGGGGCGGGGAAGGGGGATAACGTCCTTTTCCAGCTCTTACGGGTGATATCAAAGATGAGTCAACGAGCAAAAAAAAAAAAAAAAATCACACACACACACACACACACACACACACACACACACACACACACACACACACACACACTGATTTGGCTTCCAGCCGGGATTCGAACTCAAGACCCGCCGATCACTGGAAGTTCAACGCTCTTGGCTGTTACTGGGAGAGCAGAGAACTGTGTGTGTGTGTGTGTGTGTGTGTGTGTGTGTGTGTGTGTGGTTCCTGTCAGTCTACACAGCTCCTCCCCACTCGAACTTCTTAGGGCTACGGCACACGCTGAGAGCCTGCGGAGATTTCGCACGCTTGCCGAACGGCTTTTCTGTTCACACGCTAAGAGCGGATTGCGCCACCGGCCTAATAATAATAATAATAATGGGTATTTAAGGGACGCCCTCCCTCCCGCAGGAGCTCAGGGCGCCTTACAGTCAACACGCACTCACTCACACAGAAACGGAAACACTCACGCAACATTCCTTCACACATACATTTAACGACAACACATAATGTGCAGCAGCATACACGGGCTCGGCTGCCCCGGCACACACACACACACACACACACACACACACACACACGACCAGCAAGATGATGTGGCGACAGCTATTGGTTAAGGGCGTTGAAGAGGTGGGTTTTCAGATTTTGCTTGAAGGATGGTTTTGTGTCTGCATATCTGATCGATGCTGGGAGATCATTCCAGCAAGTCGGTCCCTGGAATGCAAAACTACGCTGACCAAAGGTCTTTGTCTTGACATGAGGGACACGGAGTTTCCGAGTGTCGGCAGCAGAACGAAGTAGTCTCGAAGGAGTGTAAAGCTGAAGCAAAGAAGACAGATATAGAGGACAGGAGGAGGTGACACAGTTGTACGTAAGGGATGAAATCTTATATTGGATTCTAGAGGACACAGGCAACCAGTGCAGAGTGCGGAGAAGGGGTGTGACGTGGTCTGATTTCTTCGCTTTAAGAACCAAGCGAGCGGCAGCATTCTGAACCCTTTGAAGTCTCTTTAGGAGGAACTGAGGGCAGCCAGCCAGAAGGGCATTGCAGTAGTCCAGCTTGGATAGGACAAAGGCACAAACAAGAACTTTAGTTGCATCCTCTGTGAGGTAGTGACGGATTGAGGCAATGCGTCTCAACTCAATGTACGCAGATTTACAGACGTTTGTGACCTGATTACTCATTGACAGGCTGCTGTCCAGAGTTACGCCCAGGTTTTTTACATGAGGAGAGAACTGCACTGAGGAATTACATATCTCAATGGACTGAGGGAGTGACACTGACCGGGAAATCCTCGGTGAGGCAACAATCATAGCCTCAGTTTTGTCATCGTTTAATTTAAGTTTATTTGAAGTCATCCATAGTTTAATTTCAGAGACACACTCCTGGAGACCCTTAATGGTGTCATGAATCTGGTCAGGGGGGCACGAGTCATGAAGCTGCGTGTCGTCTGCAAAAGCGTGGTACGAAATGGAGAAGCGTTCAATGACCTGGGAGAGCGGCTGGACATAGAGCGTGAACATTACAGGCCCGAGGACGGACCCTTGGGGGACGCCGAACTGTAGAACAGTTGGACGTGACAGCCGATCACTGACGGAGACAGTCTGGCTTCGGTCCGCTAAATATGATTCAAACCATGCCAGGGCAGTCTCATGTACGCCAAAAACATGCTGAAGTCTGTGAAGGAGAATCTGGTGGTCTATGGTGTCGAAAGCTGCGGAAAGATCCAGCAGCGTGAGAACAGAAACTTTACCATCATCAAGAGACAACAAAAGGTCATTCACTATTTTCAAGAGTGCAGTTTCAGTGGAGTGACCAGGGCGGTAAGCAGACTGATAGAGGCTCAGAAGGTTGTTTGAGTTTAGATGCTGGAGAAGTTGAGAGAGAACAATTTTCTCCGTGATCTTGGACAGGAACGGCAGGTTAGACACGGGCCGATAGTTCTTAAGACTGTTTGGATCAAGAGAGGGTTTCTTGAGAAGCGGTTTCACTAAAGCAGTTTTGAAGACAGAGGGGAATGTGCCAGAGGACAGAGATTCATTGATCATATTTGTCACTGCTGGCAACAGCTCACCAAGACACTCGTAGAGAAGACTGGTGGGGAGCGGGTCTAGGCTGCATGTTTTTTGTGCAGTCTTGAGCAACACCTCATGCACCTCTTGCTCAGTGACAGGCCTAAAGGCAGTAAGGGGGTGACCACGAAAGACAGTGACAGGGTCTGAGGCAGATGAGGAAGCAAGGCCATCAAGCCTATCCCGTATGGTCTGGACCTTCTCTGTGAAAAACTGGGAGAAGCGATCTGGAAGTTCAACAGGTGGGAAGATGGTTGGTAGTGGAGACGGGTCATTTCTGGCAGTCAACCTGCCGGTGATGTTAAAAAGCTGCTTTGAGGACTTGCTCTCCGTGATCTTGGAGCTGAAGAAGGCGGTTTTGGCTGCTTGAACGATGCGACTGACACATCTCTTGGCGGCGTTAAAGATCTGTCTGTGTACCGTGAGGCCTGTGGACAACCACTGTCTCTCAGCTCGACGTCGCTCTCTTTTAGCGGTAAGAAGCTGATCACCCACGGCACTGAACCAAGGGGAATTTGATTTCTTTGAAGACACTTTTCGGCGGGTGGATGGGGCATGCTTATCAAGCAGCATTTGCAGGCAGGAATTCAACTGCTCGGCTGATGGTCTGGGGTGCTCTGACAGGCAGGCATGCAGATCCGCATTGAAAGCTAGCCTGTCAATAGCGCGTATGTTGCGAGCTCGCACATACACAGGTTGACTGGGTGGTATCGACACATCTAACTGAGTAATGACACACAGGTGATCAGACTCAAGTGCATGTGACACAGTTGTTGACTTGAGAAGATTATCACTGGGCCTATTCAAGATCCAATCCAGGATATGGCCGTGTCTATGAGTGGGCTGGTTCACGGACTGAACAAGATCAAAGATGTTAAGTATTTCAGCGAGTTTCATAGTATTTGTATTGTGAGGACAGTCGAAGTAGAAATTGAAATCACCAAGGATGGTCACTTTGCCGGCGAGGGCATTGCAGTGTTCAAGTAAGGTAGGAAACTGATCAAAGAAGAGCGAGTCTGTAAGTTTATTTTTCCGGCTGGGTGGGGGACGATAAATGGCAAAGAAGTGGACCTGCTTTTGTGGAAGAGTCAGAGTGATTTTCGCCAGTTCAAATGCAGAGTGATCAAAGTCAAACTCAGACGTGCATGACAAGAAGGGCAGTAGATCGGATCTAAGAATGACGGCAATACCGCCACCTCGGGAGGGGCGTGGGAAGGACTTGACGGTGTAACCACTGGGAGCTAAATCAGCGCACTTCGCCTCGTCACCGCAGGGTCTCAACCACGTCTCCGTCAAAAAGAGCAGATCAATGTCATAGTCGTGGATGAAGTTGGATATTTCAGTTCTCTTTTCTGGGGATGCAACTGATCGAGCGTTGAACAACGCGACACTCAAGCCGTCAATTTTCGGACGAGTTGGCGTTGTCATCAGAGGAATGTGAACCAGGTTCTCATTGGCGCTGGACAGTACACACAGAGCGATAGCGGGCGGCAAGCGGCGATTGACTGGTGTGGCGAGGAAAAATTAGTACCATGTTCTATTCACTGGCGAGCCGACTGCAGGGCGCTTAAGTACCCCTGACGAACCGATTTAATTGTCTGGGAGTGCAATTTACGAGCAAAATCGCCACGTGTGACGTGCTTTTTGTAAAGCAGCTGAAATGGAAGGGGGCGGAATGGCCAGATTAACTCTACGGCCGACAGTTTCTCTTCGCAGAGTTGGGGAGCCGGGGTGGCCGAATGGTAGAGCGTTGGACTTCCAGTGCTTGGGTCGTGAGTTCGAATCCCGGTTGGCACCAAATATGTGTGCTGGCTTTTTCATCATTGATATCATCTTTGATATCATATCACCCACACGTTTGTAATAAAAGGACGTTAAACTCCTAAACACCCACCCCACCCCTCTTCGCAGAGTTGCTTGTTTACGTGCTGAACGTCCTTTTTCACCAAATAAAGGTGATTTCAAAGACCGGACAACAAGGAAAACAGTACAAATGTTTGACTCCCAGCCAGGATTCGAACCCACGACCCGGGCATCGACGGTTCAACTCCCCGCTGTTTGGCTATCCCGGCTCCCACTGGTTGCTGAGACGCTTCAAAACTATGGATACTGGCAGTGTAACGTAAGGCGGTCTCACACTTTCACTCCGCTTTCACATCACAGACATTCAGAAAGGCACGCATGCAAACGTCATCCACTCCCTTTCATACACACAAACAAATAGTTATTTAAATGAGAGAATTTTTGGTAGGATGTTTTGAACTTCATTCTTGTGAGGAATCAGTTGTGAGAATATGGTTTGAGGTTGATGATGAGGATATAAGTTTGAACTGTTTGATATTGTATAGGTACTTGGTAACTGGAAGGTGAATTTGTTGATAATTTCTGATATCAATTCATAACTGGAACTTTCGAGATCGATGTCAGATGTTATTGTTGTTGAAATGGAACTTTGTTCAGGATCAAAGTTAGTTTATGGAGAAGAAATACTATCCGAGATAGTGGTAGTAATTACGGGTTAATATTGTACAGGAACGACGCCGGAGACCCGGTGAGCTGACCGCATAGTAGTATGTCCGCCTGAGTAGCGTACACGACACCATGTTTGTCTACTATTGTCTGCCCCGTCGTTGTGGAGCTTGAAGCCAGCGACGTGTGTTTGTCTCCCTTGAGATCACGCGCAGCCATCCCGTCGAGCGCCGTGTCAAGGTGGAGCTCTCCCTGAGTCTGATGGGGTACACCATCCTCAGCGTATTATTTGTGAAGGTGTCTGCGGTCCAGCATCGTTCAAGTGACTTCCAGAAGAAGTGCTTCCCTTCACTCATTCCAGGAGAAGGTGAGAAGATTTGAATCGCCCGGAATTCCCAGAGGAATCGTCTGGACTCGTGTATATATTTTCTATTCAAGACCAACAAGTCTTCACCCAGTCTGCAGCATCATTTTGACCAAGCTTGTTGAGTTCTGCTTGTTTATTTCACTTTATTCATTTCACATCTAATTGTGTATAGTAGTGGTTTTGTCCGCGTTGTAGTACATTTTATATCCAGGCACATATCCTTTGAATAACCGATGTGCTGGTGAAATTGGAGGCTTCTGTTTTTCAGCTGTGAATGTAATTAAGCCTTAAAATTACTTATTGATTCGTGTGATTATCTGTTTGTTTTGTGTATAAAAGGTCTCAGTCAAAAGAATAACTACTTGCTTGTGTGTATGAAAGGGAGTGGATGACGTTTGCATGCGTGCCTTTCTGAATGTCTGTGATGTGAAAGCGGAGTGAAAGTGTGAGACCGCCTTACGTTACAGTGGTGACCCCGTTTACGTCCCCTTTCATTTCAGTTCATTTTTGAAAAAAAAAGTTACTCGTGTTTTGTTTAGTTGGAAAGAGAAGTTGGCTCCAAAA
The DNA here is from genome assembly GCA_018292915.2 of Batillaria attramentaria. Classification (NCBI taxonomy): domain Eukaryota; kingdom Metazoa; phylum Mollusca; class Gastropoda; family Batillariidae; genus Batillaria; species Batillaria attramentaria. Next base: position 697,439 of record JACVVK020000137.1, on the reverse strand, counting down.
CCTCTCGCAGCTCCTATCCCTCAATTGTCGGTGACAAAAGATGATCTGTGCAAGTTTCAGCGCGAGGATGACTCACTGAAACCTTTGTTCGAACTCGCACGCACAGGAGAGAAGAAAACTCTAGGTGCAAATTCTTTCTTCTTTGTCATTGATGACGGCGTGTTGAAAAGATACTTCTACAAATCTTTCAAAGATTGTAGTGGAGAGGCACTGCCACAGATAGTAGTCCCAAAGACATTGAGACAGACAGTACTGACAACATCGCATGACGGGTTGTTAGCAGGACACTGTGGGATCAGACGTACTGTAAACAAAATACAGCAGCGATTCTTTTGGCCAGGCTTATCCAGAGATGCCCAAATGTTTGTACAAACATGCGACATTTGTCAGAAAGCAGAGCATAGGAGTAGAACACCTCCCATCCCACTCGAGTTCATGCCTCGCATTCAGGAACCGTTCAAACGAGTAGCCATTGACATAGTTGGTCCGATCAATCCCCCGACTGAGGAAAAACACAGATACCTGTTGACACTCATTGACGTAGCAACTAGGTTTCCGGAAGCAATCCCCCTGAGAAACATCGACACAGTCTCGGTAGTCGAAGCTCTTTTCTCGATTTTTGCACGTTTGGGAATCCCCGAAGAAATTCTGTCAGATAGAGGTTCTCAGTTCACTTCGGAGATGATGGCAGAGTTCCGTAGATTACTGTCTATCAAATGGGTACACACTTCACCATATCATGCCCAAGCGAACGGGATGGTCGAACGTTTTCATGCAACGTTGAAAGCTATGTTGAAAAAGCTCATGGTGAAACAACCACGCCAATGGCACAGGTACATACCAGCTCTGTTGTTTGCGTGCCGGGAAAGCCAAAACGAAAGTACGGGCTTCTCCCCTTTCGAGCTCTTGTTCGGCAGAAGACCTAGAGGTCCGATGGATCTTCTAGCTGACTCTATGCTAGAGAAATCGTCATCTGATGAAGAAAAGACAGTGTGTCAGCACCTAGTTGATCTTTAAAACGATCATTGCAGACACGTGTCAACTCGCTCATGATGAGGTTGACAAGGCTAGGATTAAGCAGAAAGTCTATCATGACAGAAAAGCCAGAGACAGAAAGTTTGATGTCGGAGACGAAGTTCTGGTCATGTCCCCTACCGCATCTAATAAGCTTGATTTGCATTGGCACGGTCCTTTCAGAGTCACAGAACTAGTCGGTCATGACTATCGAGTTGACATCGGAAAAGGAACGAAAGTCTACCACGCGAACATGCTGAAAGCGTACAGGAACCGTGAGAAAGCGATCTCTCAAATCAGTTCGGTCGGTACAGCGATACCTTTCGATCAGATTCTAGGTCACGAATGGCAGGGCATCGCGACACCGCATACACCTCGTGTAGAGACAGCAGAGCCGCCCACTCAAACAGCATGCGCTAACATCGCAGTGATACCTGACGAGACATGCGATGACGACACACTAAGTCCGACTTTGTGTCCACCTCCACATGACAAACAGAATCGAATAACGACATTCGGTTCGATGAGACTCTGTCTCCGAAGCAAGTCTCAGAGATGAAAGCGGTCTTTCAGGATTTTCAGGAAATGTTAACTGCAGACCCAGGTGACTATAGAGGTTCAGTTGTTCATGAAATAAGAACTACCACTGATGAACCAGTCCGGCAAAAACAATATCCGCTACCGTTTGCATCTAAACAAGCGATCATTGAAGAGGTTAAAAATATGTTGGCACTTGGAGTGATCGAACCGTCGACTTCACCATACTGCTCACCGATCGTGATCGTGCGAAAGCCAGATGGAACGATGCGTTTTTTGTTTAGACTACAGAAAGCTGAACAATGTTACAGTTTTTGATGCGGAACCGATCCCTGATGTCGAGGAGATTTTCACGCGACTGTCGGACAAACTCTTCTTGACGAAGATTGACCTTTCAAAAGGGTACTGGCAAATTCTAGTGAAACCAGAAGATCGCCCGAAAACTGCGTTCCAGTCTCCGCTAGGTTTGTTTCAGTGGGTCAGAATGCCGTTCGGGTTGATTTCAGCACCCATGACGTTTGCGCGGATGATGAGATCAGTACTTGGAGAAGACGCGACAAATTTCTTTGACGACATTCTTGTCGGTAGTCGCTCGTGCGGCAAAAAAGGGGAGCGTGGCATTTTTTTTTTCGCGCCAGAATGCAGGACCTGGGCAAACTGCTATCGGGAAAGTCGAAAATATTGTTGAAACTTCTCTCCGGTTATCTGAAGCTCTCTTACAAGATGGAAAAACGCACCATACGATCGTCGCTGTCTCAGAATAGGATGTATCCAAATTCGATGACGGCTTTTTGATTTGCTCTTTCTTTTCTTTACTAACAGCAAGATTAAAAGTACAAGCCTTTCTTCTTTGATCAACCTCGCGACTTGGGAATGGACAGGTGCCATTTTGCTATGCTGTCTCAAAACAAAAAGGCGGAAAAGTGCCGTTGTCGTACCGTATATATGGATTCAAACATTGCGTTTTCCGGATGCGAAAACGCACATGCCGTGCCGCTGCCGCACCGCAACCGGACATATGGATTTTCAGCTTTACTGTTCCACCATCACTGTCATCATCATGATGTCATGTAAAGATGTATTATGAGTGTGTGTGTATGTAATGTGTATTTAATGTGTATGTAATGTGTACGTAATGGTATCCTGCTATTGTAAGGCGCCCAGAGATCCAGCAGGAGAAGTCCTCATTATCAGAGCTGCCGCGGTTAACCGGTTTACCGGTTTTAACCGGTTCCCATTTGAACCGGTTCGCCGAACCGGTTCGAGTTGCCGCGAACCGGTGTTTTGGTCATAGTACACGTACTAAAGTTACTTAAGTCATCTTTTTTCTTCTAATTTCTTCTTGGCGGCCGCTGGACTTCTTATAACGTATCTGCAGATCTTGTAGTCTCGTCTGTATCCTACTCTGTAACCTAAGCTGGGGTTGGGGGAGGAGGAGGAGTGTGTGTGTGTGTGTGGGGGGGGGGGGGGTAATGTTGTTGACATTTTTTCCGCATTGATGTGAAACTGCTGGTTGGGTTATGGGTGTGAAAGGGACTAAGAAACTAAGAAAGGGTCAACTCTGTAATTTTGCACTCTGTCAAATTTAGTCTTCCAGGGTGGGGCTGCAGCGAGATATGATTGATATTTGATAAGTTGTTATGACGCAATTACTGAAGAACACAGAAACTGAAAGGAAAGCCACGCGTTTCGAAACGATTTCCTAGAATTGTGCTGGTTTTTTTTGTTGTTGTTGTTGTTTTTGTTTAGTTTTTTTTTTTAAATTATTTCGCGTTCAGTAGGATTAGTGGATGCTGTATATGGCATTTATTTTCTAACTTTTATTTTGATGTAAATTTTTATTTCACGTTTCTTTCAAGTATTACTAGTGGATGCTATGTTAGTAAGGAAATTAAGAACTTTTATTTAAAAAAAACACTTTAATTTCACATTTAGGCCCAAGCCCTCTAGAGCAGAGGACTTAAAATATGAATTATGGGCTGAAGTAAGTTTATATTTGGGGGGGGGGGGGGAATTATGGTCAGGTTGCGTTTGAGAAGTTTTTGTTCAAGAAAATACAGCAAAGTGGTCAAAACTTTAGATTTGCTTTCTTTCTTTCTTTCTTCGTCCTCTTCTTCTTCTTCTCCTCCTCCTTCTTCTTCTTACAAGTTCTTCTTCTTCTTCTCCTCCTCCTCCTCCTTCTTCTCCTTACAAGTTCTTCTTCTTCTCCTCCTCCTCCTCCTTCTCCTTACAAGTTCTTCTTCTCCTCCTCCTCCTCCTTCTTCTTACAAGTTCTTCTTCTTCTCATCCTCCTCCTCCCCCTCCTTCTTCTTTTCCTTACAAGTTCTTCTTCTTCTTCTTCTCCTCCTCCTCCTTCTTCTCCTTACAAGTTGTTCTTCTTCTCATCCTCCCCCTCCTCCTCCTTCTTCTTACAAGTTCTTCTTCTTCTCATCCTCCTACTTCTTCTTACAAGTTCTTCTTCTTCTCCTCCTCCTCCCCCTCCTTCTTCTTTTCCTTACAAGTTCTTTTCTCTCTCCTCCTCCTCCTTCTTCTTCTCCTTACAAGTTCTTCTTCTTCTCATCCTCCTCCTCCTCACAAGTTCTTCTTCTTCTTTCTCATCCTCCTCCTCCTTCTTCTTCTCCTTAAAAGTTCTTCTTCTTCTTCTCCTCCTTCTTCTCCTTACAAGTTCTTCTTCTCCTCCCCCTCCTCCTTCTTCTTACAAGTTCTCTCTTCTTCTTTTCATCCTCCTCCTCCTCTTTTTTTCTTGTCTATTTGTTCGTTTTGTGTGTTTGTTTGTTTAGCCAGGATTTATTTTTGACGACTAGCGATCAGTTTACTGCAGCCTGATCGCTGATGCACTTGAACACACACACACACACACACACACACACACACACTATATATATATATATATATATATGAACACGCATCGCATAAAACGCCAATATTTTTGCAGACCTCAAACACCTTTTGGTGATGACTGAACCGGGAAAAACACCGGTTTAAAAAACCGGTTTGAAGTTAAAAAACCGGTTAAAAACCGGTTTGGATTTTTGAACCGGTTCACAGCTCTACTCATTATAATCATCAGTATATCGGACGACACTTTGCCAACGTGGGTGCTTGGAGAAAGCCTATGAAAAAGCCTGGAATATTGTAACAGATGTTTATCATTTTATTTCTGTGCTGGGATCTGCTAGATCTAGAGATCGCTCTTCCCACAGTTGTCTCCAGTATTCGTTCCCTCTGATTATAGATAAATACTTTTCGCTGCTGCAGTTGCTACTTGCTCTTTTTAGTTACATTATAACAAATGGTTCTTGTCGTATGTACAGCTTGCGGTGGCAACTTCGCAGCACCTACAGGGACTTTGCAGTCCCCTGGATATCCTTCCAACTACGCAAATAACCTGGATTGCATGTGGATCATCAGCCGACCCGAGGGAGAGCGCATTACTCTGACGTTTGAGACTCTGGGCATGCAAGGAGGAGATGGATGTCCGTATGACGCCTTAGAGGTCAGAAACGACAGTAATTTGGAAATTCTGAGATTTTATGGAAGAAACCAGCTGCTAGGGGAAAGTTTAGTGTTGAACGGCAAGTGCGTAAGATGGTTATTGTAACCAACATTTTCTACCGTTGTTAAATAAAGCATAAAAGCCAAAGTCAAAGTCACAGGTAAAAGAAAATACGCAAAACCGTTGTTAAATACTTCTGAAATAGAAGCATACTGTGTTTTGCGTCCTCCCCCACCTCCCCGCGAAAGAAAAGAGAGAAATAAAATTAAATAAAATCATCTATGAAGTCCACACCCCTCATAGTAACTCTACTACAGTCGAACACGCTTAAGTCGAATTCGCAGGGAAAATGGATTTTTGTTCGACGTATGACTTATCCGTGACGACGGATAAGGTCGAATTTCGACTCTAGCTTCGAGTTAAGCGGGTTGCACCTTTTCACCCCCTGATTCGGTTTGGAAACTGAAATTTATTTTCCCTGGTCAACATGAGCTTACTGCTGCTGGGTTGGTATAGTTCGCCCCCTTGTGTCATTTCCACCTGCTGTAAATGCACTGTGACCGTCTGAACAACATAGCAATTGCACCATTACCACAAGGTAACCCCAACCCTAAATCTAAACTTAAACCGATCTAAGCAGGCGAACTCTACTAAATGAGTGGGGATGCGTTTGAATAGTTTGCCCAGTTCGGCCCCGGGGTGCGAACTATACTGAGCCTTACTGCTAGGATTTGTTATATTGAATACGCTCGTGTAAGCTGCCATGTCATCGAATCTCCGTAGCTATTTCGTTCACTTTGAGTTCACTTTCAGTTCAGAGTATTGGCTTGGTCTTACCATAGTCACACATGCAATGTAGAGGAAGGAGAAAGCCAAGTTTTTTCTGATGGCTGTTTCGTTCTGATATAAAAGCTGCCTGCACCAACGCTTATGTTTTCTTCTTCTTTTCTAGTTTCACTGACTCTTATTCTGCTTGTAAGATCAGCAGCGTCATCTGTGTGTGTGTGTGTGTGTGTGTGTGTGTGTGTGTGTGTGTGTGTGTGTGTGTGTGTGTGCGCGCGCGCGCTCGCGCGCGTGCGTTCGCAGTCATATGATCGCATGTGCTCAATAAATTCTAGTGCAACGTCATATAAACACACGCAGTCAAATAGCAGAAAGATCCAACTCTAACGGCACCAACCGGCAAACTCTCTCTCTCTTTGTCTCGCTCGCTCTCTCTCTCTCTCTCTCTCTCTCACACACACACACACACACACACACACACACACACACACACACACACACATTTCACACATCAGGAATAACTCACTGCTTACCCTCCGCATCCGACGGCAAATCACCTGAACACTGGCGACAGAAAACCTCAGAGATCAGGGGCACAGGGTCAGATCTCACGCCTAGCTCTGTTCTTGCACGTGGTTCTCGCCAATTTCGTGTTCTACCACCCAAGATAACCAGCCCTAAGGCCCGCAGGACACATAACACTGTCAACCTGTACTTGCACGGAAAATGTAAAATCTCCGTGCAAGCCGTGTTTGGCGCTGATGCATCAGAAGGACAAAAAGAAATTCCCGTGCCAGCGACTGGTACGACTTATCCGAGGCTAAAATTGCAGATTTCGTTTGACATAACCGAGTTTTGACTTATCCGTTTTTGAGTACTCATTCGACTTATCCGTGGAAAATTTAGTCATACAAAGAGCAAGTTTGGCCGGGAAAAACATTTTGCTTCGACGTATCCGAAGTTCGACTTAAGCGTGTTTGACTTAAGCGTATGGGTCTGTACTACCTGCTTTTATACACCACAAGATACAAACGATGCAACGGTACTTTGTATTGTTGGCGAAAAAAAGCACAAGAAATCAAAGAAAAATTAATCGGTTAAAAAAAATCAATTTACACTGCCAAAAATGTTTATCGTACGTCAGTTTCAATTCATATGGAAGGGCAAAGCTACAACACTTCTTGTATTTTTTCCATCATGGTGGTCATCAAACATGTGTGTCACAGATTCGAGACGGAGACTCCAAGACTTCCCCTCTAATTGTCAAAGTCTGCAACACCACCCTTCCAACCCCAAAGAGAAGCTTCCAGAACTTCATGTTGATTCGCTTCCGGTCGGATGCTTCCGTTACAGGAACAGGATTCAGAGCTTCCTTTACTTCCGGTACATGTTTGAATTTGGTGATTGTGTGATAGGTGGACAGATGATGGTGAACATTTAATTTACAGTGTTTTCAAGTCTTCCTTCTTTTGTTGTTGTTGGTTTATTTAGTGGTGGTGTTCTTGTGGGTGCTGTTGCTGTTGCTGTTTGCTTTCTAGTTCACCCTGGGGTTTTTGGTTTGTTTGTTGTTGTTGTTGTTCGTTTTTTTGTTTTTTTTTTTTTGGGGGGGGGGGTGTTTGTTTGTTTGTTTGTTTGTTTTTTGTTTTTTTTGTTGTTTGTTTTGGTTTTTTTTTTTTTTTTTTTTGGGGGGGGGGGTAGGTGTTCTTGGTTGCTATTGATGTTATTGCTTTGTTGTTGTTGTTGTTGCTTGTTGTTATGGTTTGTTTGTTTTCTTTCTTTGTTGGTTTGTTTTTGTTTGTTGTTGTTTGTGTGGGTTTTGTTTTTGGCTGTTTTTTTTGTAGTTGTTCTTTTCTATTTATTTTTTTAATTGTTGTTGTTGTTTGTCTGGGTTTTTGTTTTTTTGTTTTTTTCTCTTTTTTTTTGAAGGGGGGGGGAGGGGTTGTTTGTTGTTTGGATTATGTATTTTTTTTTTTTTTTTTTTTTGGGGGGGGGGGGGGTCAGGGGGAGGCGGGGGGAGGAAGGAAGGGGGTGGGGTGGGCGGTCTCTCATTCTTTCTGTTTTACTGGCGTTAGTGCTCTTATTGAACTCCCTTCCCACAGGTGTACTGAAGGATGAGTTTTTCCTGATTACAAGTTCAAGCCGACTCATCTTCCGCGTGGATCTGGAAACCACAAGCAGCATCGCGATTCCTGGCCTTAACCTGCTAAACCCCATCGCTGTGGACTACGATCCAGTGGAAGGCCGCTTGTACTGGACTGATGTTGACTACAAACACATTGCTAGCGCCTTCCTGAACAGCAGTGACCAAAAAGTGATTAAGGATTTTGAGAGTGGTATGTCACGTGACCTTGCCGTTTGAGCATGTTAGATCTTTGAAAACACACTTTCTCCGACGTGCGTTTTTCGACAGTTTTGTAGCACAGAAATTTTGCTTATGTCTTTGGTAGGTTTGATTTCTTCTTTTTCTAGCTATATTTGATATGCAAGCAAATCATGCAGCCTACTTCAAAATCAATGACGCGTCTGCTAGATATCAGCGGACGCGTCAGCAAAAAGTTATTGCTCTTTTTTTACCATACGCTGTTCTTCTTTTCTTTTCTTTTTACTACGTAATTGTCCCCTCCGGTGGAAACGTGTCGCCGCCGTGCAGCGTCACCCAGTACCTATCTATTTTTCAATTTTCCGCAGGTTTAATGATTCAGCAAAGTGCCCAAAACTCGATCAATTAAAATTAACTCATGAAAAACACGCGCCACAACACATTTGGCATAATAATGACATTTCACAACATTATGTAGAATTGAAGATGGTTCTTGGCTTTTTTGGAATGGTGTACTTGGTGTAATAAATTCTGTAGGAACATGTCGACTTCCATAGTTTGCTGACTTTGGAAATTCGATCGTTTGTATTTCAGCTGCGATGCCTGATGGGATGGCTGTAGACCCTTTGTCACGCCTGGTGTTTTATACTGATTCGGGTCTTGACGTCATTGCCATGATGACGATGTCCGGTTCACGACACAGAACTATCATCGACACAGATCTTGACCAGCCTAGGGCCATTGTACTGGACACGATGAATGGGTCATTATATACCTTCAAAATCCATTTTTATGTTGTTTCCATAGTAATGGAATCAACATCATAGGACGGGCTAAATTTTCCACGTTCATACGCACGCCTCTGTGGTAGAAACGCACGTCACTGCTGATCTCCCGCAGAGACGATTTTGCAAGTGTAACTCTGCAATGACGTAAAACGTGCGTCATCGATGCTGACGTGTATGGTGGACCGAACGCACTTCTCCGCCTCAGTGAGTGCCGTGTGTGTGTGTGTGTGTGTGTGTGTGTGTGTGTGTGTGTGTGTGTGTGTGTGTAATTGTATCCGGGCGTGTATCTCCGAAAGTACTCACCGACTGGCTTCAAATTGGGGGTCTCCAGATATGTCAAGATCCTTAGACAGAGCGAGCGACCGGGTTGTAATTGTTTTGGTGATTTGGGAGTTATCGCCCTTTTGAGGTTGTCTGGCGTTTACAGGCGTAATATTTATTTAAATCACTCCTTTTTCGGGGGGTAGGTAGCTGTCGCATTTTTATATGATCACGTTTATATACACCAGTACCCGTGCATTCTATTTCAAAAGTCAAATTAATCTGTTTCCAGTGTGATGTTCTGGACCGACTGCGGAACTCCTTCAAAGATTGAGAGAGCCAACTATGACGGAACTGAGCGCCAGACTCTACACCAGCAGTTTCTCATGGTGCCTAATGCCATAGCTCTGGACCTGGACAGTAAGTCTCGATTCTCTCCTCCATCATCATCATCATCCTCATCATCGTCGTCGTCATCATCATGATCATCATCATTTGGTGAGCCATGCTTGTTATAGGTTTCCTCATTTGATACACTTTGTTTTCGCAAATGGTAGGGCTTTAGTTTTAGTTACATGATTCGTTCTTAACGGAATCTCCGATTGGAGATCCCCACCACCCCCACCCCCACCCCCCACCCCCCTCCCGATGTGAGTGCACATAGAAACATAGAACCTTCCCATCTCTCTCTCTCTCTCTCACGCACGCACGCACGCACGCACGCACGCACGCACGCACGC
>JACVVK020000137.1:545000-685000 GCA_018292915.2 Batillaria attramentaria | reverse complement strand
TTGTGCGTAGGCACCGTTCATTCGGACCGATCGTCGGGGGTTGTCTCCGGGTTCTCTGGCTTTGGAAAGAAAGAAAGAAATTCAAACCAGTTCTAAATTCCGAAACTTAATTAAATTTCAGCTGACCCTTCGCTCCTCGATAATGTAATGTGTTCATGTCCAATGCGTGTGATTCACGTGAGCGTGCGTGTTGGGTTCCATACAATACTCTTTTATCATTAGTATTATCATGATTGGAGAAAACAACATAAAGGAGGTTAAGCCAATTAAGTGACATCGTGTTGTAAACTGTCCACTTCAGATCCCGAACAAACGTCAGTGCTATACACAGACTGGGTACAGACGGACAAAGCGGAAAGACCATCGGTTCGGCGGGAATTAGAATGAACGACATTCATCTCTACGTACAGGATGGTTGGGAAAAAGGTAGCAGACATTTCAGATCTTGCGTCATGGGGTCTCTCTCTCTCTCTGTTCCACTTTTGAATATGTTATATGTTTAAATGGTAAATCTTGAAATTTTATTTAAATTTAAAAACGGGAAGGTTGAAAATTGGTTGCACGATAAAAACTCTCTCTCTCTCTCTCTGCAGGACAGCATGTAAGATAGGCAGCAATGCCTAAATGCTCTATCCCGAATAAAAAACGTTTCATCATCATCTCTCTCTCTCTCTTTCTCTTGTAACCTATATTTCTGTCAAAACATATTACTGGAAGGTAGGTGATATTTCAAGGGTTTTTCCACTACATAATTATGGGTAATATTAAAAACGGGCCGGGGCAACATGGAAAAGGTCAGCACAAATATTTGGTCACAGCCGGGAATCGAACTCACGACCGGAGCATTGAAAGTCCAGTGCTTTTCCGCTCGGCTGTCCCGGCTTCCCTGTGTTACTGGAAGGCGAAGATTCACCATCATCCTGTGCGTGTTTATGAAATATCCTCTCATGAACAGTACAACTTTGCAGGCCCTAATGCATGCGGGAGTAACAATGGTGGATGTAGTGACTTCTGCGTCCCGTCTCCTGGCAACGCTGTGAAGTGCGTGTGTCCTGACGCTCCGACAACATGCGTGGAGGGTAAGTATTGCTTTCGACTGAAGATGAATATTTTGTTGTTGGTTTTGTTGTTGGTGTTGTTGTTTTGTTTGTTTGTTTGTTTGTTGTTTTTTGCTGCCCCAACTCTTTGCCAGTTCCAGTGGTGTTCCTCTCAGGTAATGGGTGGAATCCACGGAGGGCTCGGAAGCTGGGGCAATTTTTATTATGCATGATGATTGAGATGAGGATGATGGTAAGATGATGCTATGGAGGTCCGTGTGCTTTGGGTCTGCGGGACAGGGCCGCATTCCACGCTTCCTGTCATAAATATCCCGACATTAACCAGGCCCGGGAACGCGGTGCCGGCCGTGTAATCATCCACATCATAAGACGTGTCATACTAAGTGAAGCACCCCGAAAGTCGCACCCGTGAAATGGGTGAATCTCGGCTGTGTGGCAACAGCCTCCCCATCGGGCCCATAGCACACCCGATCAGGGTAGGAGCCACATAGGTAGGAAAAATCGCTTTCCTCGGCTGGGACTCGAACCGGGTCTCCAGGTCCATGATCCGAAGTGCCAACCACTACACTACGGGGGCCGGTAGAGATGATAACAATGAATATATCCGGCAGATTGGTTTGCCAGTGGCCGTATGTTGACGCTTGTGCCATTGTAGCTGTCTTTAGTAGTTCCCCGTGCTATTTATAGGGAAACTTGGATTTTGACGTCTTGGATTCGTACAGTTGGTACAATACAATACAATACAATACAATACAATACAATACAATACAATACAATACAATACAATACAATACCACACGATACGATACCACACGATGCAATACTACACGATACCATACCACACGATACCAGACCGTACAATACCACACGATGCGATGTTACCCACGCTACGATAATTCTCGATATCAAACGATACGATACCGCACGATGCGATATCACACGATGCGATACCACACGATGCGACACAACACGATTCGATATCACAGGATACGATACCACACGATGCGATAGCACACGATATGATACCACACGATACGATACGATGCGATATACGACACACGACACCACACTATGCGATGCGATGCAATGCAATTATTTCTCCTACTCAGTATACATGAGTAAAATGTTCGTGAAATGGCCGTGAAATGATAAACAAAGCAAGAGTTCAGCAGGCCTGGGGACAAGCAGCTTGAGTCGAGCCCCCAAGGATAAGACTTGAGGATTGCATGGGTGGATTCATGGGTTGGAGGGGGGTGGCGGGGAGGCGGAGTAGAGCCAGGGTTACTCAGAGACAAAGGGGGAGGGGGGGGGGGGAGTAGAGCCAGGGTTACTCAGAGACAAAGGGGGGGGGGGGGGGGGGAAGTAGAGTCAGGGTTATTTTGTAATCTAAAACTGTGACAAACTGCATTTATGGGGTTTTCATTAATTATATGTTTGCCGTTTTCAAAAATGTATTTTCATGTGTGGTGCTAGCTGTTAACTAGTGTTTTAGACAGGTGGTACTGTACTGGATTTTATCCCAGTCTATCTAACGTTTTCACGTGCGGAAAAATGCCTAAGCAGGGCTATAGTGTTCGCTGAGTTGTACTCAAAAAGCGAGACTGTTGTAACACAAGTAGACCTGAGTTGTTGTCAGCTTACGAAGTGAGCAATTGCGACAAAGGATTGTGCGCAGTCCTACTATTGACCGGTGGAGGGAACAGGTCTTGTTTTTTCCCACCCGGCTTCTTTTGTGTTCCTATGCCATAGCGCTACAGGTATGTTTGATTTTTGAATATTGTTTGCCTATTTCAAGACCAAGTGGATTGTTTGATAACCCTATGGATAACTTGATGCTATTATGATGTATACCTGAGTTAGTTCTGAATGTTGGACTTCTCAAATTGTTATTTAAATGAGAAAATTTTTGGTAGGATGTTTTGAACTTCATTCATGTGAGGAATCAGTTGTGAGAATATGGTTTGAGGTTGATGATGAGGATATAAGTTTGAACTGTTTGATATTGTATTGGTACTTGGTAACTGGAAGGTGAATTTGTTGATAATTTCTGATCTCAATTCATAACCGGAACTTGCGAGATCGATGTCAGATGTTATTGTTGTTGAAATGGAACTTTGTTCAGGATCAAAGTTAGTTTATGGAGAAGAAATACTATCCGAGATAGTGGTAGTAATTACGGGTTAATATTGTACAGGAACGACGCCGGAGACCCGGTGAGCTGACCGCACAGTATTATGTCCGCCTGATCAGCGTACACGACACCATGTTTGTCTACTATTGTCTGCCCCGTCGTTGTGGAGCATGAAGCCAGCGACTGTGTTTGTCTCCCTTGAGGTCACGTGCAGCCATCAGTCGAGCGCGGGTGTCAAGGTGGAGCTATCCCTGAGTCTGATGGCGTATTATCTGTGAAGGTGTCTGCGGTCCAGCATTGTTCAAGTCACTTCCAGAAGAAGTGCTTCCAGTCACTCATTCCAGGAGAAGATGAATGAGGATTTGAATCCCCAGAATTCCCAGAGGAATAGTCTGGACTCTCGTGTACATAGTTTCAATCCAAAGACAAGTCTTCACCATCTACAGCATCGTTTCAACCAAGCTTGTTGAGTTCATCTTGTTTATTTCCCTTTTATTCGTTTCACATCAATTGTGTATAGTGGCTTTTGTCCGCGTTGTAGTACATTCTGTATCCAGGCACATATCCTTGAATAACCGAGGTGCTGGTGAAATTGGAGGCTTTGCTTATCAGCGGTGAAATGATTAAGCCTTAAAACTACTTAATTCGTATGATTGTCTGATTGTTTTCGTGTATAAAAGGTCTCAGTCAAAAGAATATTATTATTTGCTTGTGTGTATGAAAGGGAGTGATGACGTTTGCATGCGTGCCTTTCTGAATGTCTGTGATGTGAAAGCGGAATGAAAGTGTGAGACCGCCTTGTGTTACAGTGGTGACCCCGTTTACGTCCCCTTTCATTTCAGTTCATTTTTGAAAAAACAAAAAAAAAAAACTCATGTTTGGATTAGTTGTTTAGTTGCTTTAAAAAAAGACTCTCTCTTCTCTGCCTACTTTTGCGTTCATTAATTTCAGTCTGAATGTTTGTTAGTTGTTAGTTCCCGCCTCCAGGTGTGCGGGGTGGAGCATTTTTTTAAGTGCTAGGTTCGCTTCCACGAGGGCCGAGTCTATTTTCCTGCCTGTTTGTACTATCCTCTTACTCTTTTTAGTCCTCTTACTTACTTTTTTTTATCTCTTCCATTCTATAGCGCCTTACTCCCTTTGTGTAGATTTATGTAGCACTGGGACCTTTTAGGTTTTAAATTGTCACAGCCAGTGAATGTGTGTGTGTGTGTGTGTGTGTGTGTGTGTGTGTGTGTGTGCATATTTTAGAAACAGTGATTAATTATTATTTTACGTAAATATTTTTTGAAGTAGAAAGAAAAAAACTTAGCAAAACTTATTTACTTATTCATTTTATTATTTGTGTGTGTGCGCATTGTGGCTGATTATATTTTTATTCTCTAAGTGTAGTTTTGTATTGTGTAAAAAGTGAATTGATTTTTCTACTCTGCATTTGTATAGTCACTCAGTGATATTGTGATGGATTTTATCTACTCTGCAGTTGTTTTGTCACTCAGTGATACTTTGTTATTTGTATCCTACCTGGTATTTGCATTATCAGTCAGCATGGCTGACGTACAGGTCGAAAAGTTTGACATGTACATGGCACAAGGCCAAAAGTTAGGTATACAGGTCAGGACCTAGAGAAGTACATTGAAAAATGTCTTGAGAGAGATGAGAGAGCATTGGAAAGAGAAAAGGAAAACGAAAGACAAGCATTGGAAAGAGAAAAGGAAAAAGAAAAACAGGTTGAAAAAGAATTACAAATACTAGAGTCAAAGAGATTAGCGCGAGTGAAGAAAAAAAAAAGATGGAGCTAGAGTCAAAGAGATTAGCTGAAGAAAAAAAGATGGAATTGAGCTCAAGAAACATGACTGGACATTAAAGCACTAGAGCTAAGAAATTGAGGACTCAGGTGATTTCAGTACTCAGCTTCGAACCGTGGTGGTCATCATGGCAGTTCTAAACCATTCACTTTACTAAATTGCCCATTTAAGGAAAGTAGACTCTATCGATGCATTTCTGTACCGTTTTGAAACTCATGCAGAGGCTTTGAATTGGCCCATAGAAAAATGGCCAGTGTTCCTTAGTGCAGTTTTGGAAGGCACAGCACTCAGTCTGTATCATGGTTTGTGTGCGTCTGGCAAAGTTGAGTACGAGGTTCTGAAACAATGCCTTCTCACCAAATTTCAGTGCAGCGCCGAAGGGTTTCGTGAGAAATTCAGATCTTGTCGCCCAGAGGCTGAGGAGTCTTTCAAGTCGTACGGTACGCGATGACTCACTTACTACAGCGGTGGATTGAATTGTCTGACATTGCTCATGATTATGATTCATTGTTTGACATGATTTTGTGCGAGCAAATTTTGCAAAGCGTTTCCAAGATTTGGCAGTCTTTTTGCGCGAGCGAAATTTGAAAACATCGAAACAGCTGCTTGAGCATGCCGAGAGCTACCGACTAGCTCGACCAAACAAAAACCTCGCGAGAAAAGCGGATGCGGGTCTAGCTGCGTCAGTAGCCGTCCCACCACTCAAAGATGAGAAGAAACACGGGAACATCGGTACCGTGGTGGAAGAGGCAAGTCGCAAAATCTTCGCGGTAGTTACCAGAGTGGAAACTATAGCGGAAGCGATTCAGGTGGTTACTCTAATGACCAGAGTCAGCGGGGAGCCGCGTACACCCCTCGTAGAGGTCAAGGGCCGCGTGGTTCTCGAGGTCGTGGACAGTACCACGTGACTTACGGACAACAGCAGCAACAGAACACAACCGACGGACACAGCACGAACGTACTGACATGTTACAAGTGTCAAGGAAAAGGACACACTAAAAGACAATGTCCGAGTACGACATTTTACCCTCCAGTAAACTCAAACGCACAGAGCGCAAATTTGTCAGTTTTGTGTTCAGCTGCTGACTTTTGAGTAAGCTGAAACTAGAGCAGGGAAACTGTAATGGCTTTAACTGTTCAGTTCGTGACACAGGAGCTACAACAGCAGGTGTGCGCAAAGAATTGGTCCAGCCACACCATACTTAGGTCGGGATCAGTGGGTCATTTCTTTCGGAGGAAAGTCCGATGTTTTCCTGGCCTTAGTTGACGTTGACACTGACTGTTACAAGGGACCACTTGAGTGTTGTGATTGACGATCCTGTGGTTGATCTGATCGTAGGGAATGTTCAGGGTGCGTCACAGGTAACAGGCATTGTTGGAAATGTGCAATGTGCAGCAGTTATGACACGCTCTATTGCAAAGAAAGAGAAGTTGGCTCCAAAACCTCTCGCAGCTCCTATCCCTCAATTGTCAGTGACAAAAGATGATCTGTGCAAGTTTCAGCGCGAGGATGACTCACTGAAACCTTTGTTCGAACTCACACGCACAGGAGAGAAGAAAACTCTAGGTGCAATTCTTTCTCTTTGTCATTGAAGAAGGCGTGTTGAAAAGATACTTCTACAAACTTCCAAGATTGTAGTGGAGAGGCACTGCCACAGATTGTAGTCTCAAAGACATTGAGACAGACAATACTGACAACATCGCATGACGGGTTGTTAGCAGGACACTGTGGGATCAGGCGTACTGTAAACAAAATACAGCAGCGATTCTTTTGGCCAGGCTTAACAAGAGATGCCCAGGTGTTTGTACAGACGTGTGACATTTGTCAGAAGGCAGAGCATAGGAGTAGAACACCTCCCATCCCACTAGAGTTCATGCCTCGCATTCAGAAACCGTTCAAACGAGTAGCCATTGACATAGTTGGTCCGATCAACCCTCCGACTGAGGAAAAACACAGATACCTGTTGACACTCATTGACGTAGCAACTAGGTTTCCGGAAGCAATCCCCCTGAGAAACATCGACACAGTCTCGGTAGTCGAAGCTCTTTTCTCGATTTTTGCACGTTTGGGAATCCCCTTAGAAATTCTGTCACACAGAGGTTCTCAGTTCACTTCGGAGATGATGGCAGAGTTCCGTAGATTACTGTCTATCAAAGGAGTACACACTTCACCATATCATGCCCAAGCGAACGGGATGGTCGAACGTTTTCATGCAACGTTGAAAGCTATGTTGAAAAAGCTCATGGTGAAACAGCCACGCCAATGGCACAGGTACATACCAGCTCTATTGTTTGCGTGCCGAGAAAGTCAAAACGAAATTACGGGCTTCTCCCCTTTCGAGCTCTTGTTTGGCAGAAGACCAAGAGGTCCGATGGATCTGCTAGCTGACTCTATGCTAGAGAAATCGTCATCTGATGAAGAAAAGACAGTGTGTCAGCACCTAGTTGATCTTAAAACGATCATTGCAGACACGTGTCAACTCGCTGATGATGAGGTTGACAAGGCTAGGATTAAACAGAAAGTCTTCATGACAGAAAAGCCAGAGACAGAAAGTTTGATGTCGGTGACGAAGTTCTAGTCATGTCCCCTACCGCATCTAATAAGCTTGATTTGCATTGGCAGGGTCCTTTCAGAGTCACAGAACTAGGTGGTTATGACTATCGAGTTGACATCGGAAAAGGATCGAAAGTCTACCACGCGAACATGCTAAAAGCGTAAGGAACCGTGAGAAAACGATCTCTCAAATCAGTTCGGTCGGTACAGCGATACCTTTCGATCAGATTCTAGGTGACGAATGGCAGAGCATCGCGACACCGCATGCACCACGCGTAGACACAGCAGAGTCGCCCACTCAAACAGCATGCGCTAACATCGCAGTGATACCTGACGAAACATGCGATGACGACACACTAAGTCCGACTTTGTGTCCACCTCCACATGACAAAACAGAATCGATAAACGACATTCGGTTCGATGAGACTCTGTCTCCGAAGCAAGTCTCAGAGATGAAAGCGGTTTTTCAGGATTTTCAGGAAATGTTCACTGCAGACCCAGGTGACTATAGAAGTTCAGTTGTTCATGAAATCAGAACTACCACTGATGAACCAGTCCGGCAAAAACAATATCCGCTACCTTTTGCATCTAAACAAGCGATCATTGAAGAGGTTAAAAATATGTTGGCACTTGGAGTGATCGAACCGTCGACTTCACCATACTGTTCACCGATCGTGATCGTGCGAAAGCCAGATGGAACGATGCGTTTTTGTTTAGACTACAGAAATCTGAACAATGTCACAGTTTTTGACGCGGAACCGATCCCTGATGTCGAGGAGATTTTCACGCGACTATCGGACAAACTCTTCTTGACGAAGATTGACCTTTCAAAAGAATACTGGCAAATTCTAGTGAAACCAGAAGATCGCCCGAAAACTGCGTTCCAGTCTCCGCTAGGTTTGTGTCAGTGGGTCAGAATGCCGCTCGGGTTGATTTCAGCACCTATGACTTTTGCGCGGATGATGAGATCAGTACTTGGAGAAGACGCGACAAATTTCTTTGACGACATTCTTGTCGGTAGTCGCTCGTGCGGCAAAAAAGGGGAGCGTGGCACTTTTTTTTTCGCGCCAGAATGCAGGACCTGGGCAAACTGCTATCGGGAAAGTCGAAAATATTGTTGAAACTTCTCTCCGGTTATCTGAAGCTCTCTTACAAGATGGAAAAACGCACCATACGATCGTCGCTGTCTCAGAATAGGATGTATCCAAATTCGATGACGGCTTTTTGATTTGCTCTTTCTTTTCTTTACTAACAGCAAGATTAAAAGTACAAGCCTTTCTTCTTTGATCAACCTCGCGACTTGGGAATGGACAGGTGCCATTTTGCTATGCTGTCTCAAAACAAAAAGGCGGAAAAGTGCCGTTGTCGTACCGTATATATGGATTCAAACATTGCGTTTTCCGGATGCGAAAACGCACATGCCGTGCCGCTGCCGCACCGCAACCGGACATATGGATTTTCAGCTTTACTGTTCCACCATCACTGTCATCATCATGATGTCATGTAAAGATGTATTATGAGTGTGTGTGTATGTAATGTGTATTTAATGTGTATGTAATGTGTACGTAATGGTATCCTGCTATTGTAAGGCGCCCAGAGATCCAGCAGGAGAAGTCTCATTATCAGAGCTGCCGCGGTTAACCGGTTTACCGGTTTTAACCGGTTCCCATTTGAACCGGTTCGCCGAACCGGTTCGAGTTGCCGCGAACCGGTGTTTTGGTCATAGTACACGTACTAAAGTTACTTAAGTCATCTTTTTTCTTCTAATTTCTTCTTGGCGGCCGCTGGACTTCTTATAACGTATCTGCAGATCTTGTAGTCTCGTCTGTATCCTACTCTGTAACCTAAGCTGGGGTTGGGGGAGGAGGAGGAGTGTGTGTGTGTGTGGGGGGGGGGGGGGGTAATGTTGTTGACATTTTTTCCGCATTGATGTGAAACTGCTGGTTGGGTTATGGGTGTGAAAGGGACTAAGACAACGTTGTTTACAGCCAGAAAAATGAAAGGAATAAAAGAAGAAATAAGAAGATCGACTAGAGACCAAATATTGTCCATGAAAAATCGGTATTCATCAGCCGAAATGCCACAAGTTACTGCTGTGCTGTTGTTTTTATATTTTATATCGAATCCATATAGAAGATGAGAATGGAGCAGGCAAATAAATATGGTGATTGTCGCTGCATATATGTGTGATTTCTTTCGCGTACAAATTACTTTCACTCGATGTGGCCAGATAACAGATGCTGCTCTCTGTGCCGTCATAGCAACAAGTAGCCATGCAGACAAAACAGTTGCTGTGTAAACTGTAAATAATGTCATTTTACATGAAAAACGGCTCAATTTTGTTATGTCTGTACCAACTGCAAGATACAAGAAAGCCTGAAACGACCCAGTATACAACAGACACGTGTCAGACATGGCGAGGACGAGAAAGAAGACATTCAGTGCTGATCCACTTGACCTCATTCTGTTCAGAATCACGATGATCATTATGTTTCCAAACGTGCCAAGAACTATAATCAGTGGTGACAGAATCAGAACGATCATGTCCCGAGCGTTGTTAAGAGTTCTCACCAGGTCACTACTTTCATCGTCAACATTCAGAACGTTAGACTCGGAAAGAGTAGTGTTCACAGTTCCGTTTTCAAGAGACAGATCCATTTTGAAACGCACAAGAAACGCACTTTACGTTTGCAGAAGAAAAGCAATTTTCGGGTACAGACGTAATAATTATCTTGACTGTAGCGACACACTTTACCTAATAATTGCTTTGACACTATCGATGCAGAATGTCAAAAGTTTCGTCAAGCAGAAATTATGAAAACAATCTTTGATGTTATTTCTCCTTCCCTGTTTACATCTGGAAAAAAAGAGATGCAGGCTGTGACAAAACATTTAGCTTTTCAAATACTATAAATACCATATTAACTTTTCACATTGTTGTGTACTGGTTTATTGCCCCGGTTGCTGGTCAGTAGTACGTCGTGGTTTTTGGCATTACGTTTTTGGAGGAACTACAAATACTAGAGGCATCAAACTTGGCATAATGATAGACATTGATGAGATCTCATTTGACTGACCTTGACCTAAGGTCAAGGCCATACAAACTGTTTCAGGGAAAATTGTAATAATTATTGCCATGAACTCAGAGCGCCAGAGACACTTTACTTGCATGATAATGGATAGTGATAAAAGCTTTACAAACATACTCTCTGTGAATGACCTTGACCTGTGTCACAAGGGAGCCATGGAGGATTTGCCTCTCTAGTTCTTGAAGAGCTGATGCTGTGTCAGAGACCCAACTAAAATCTATATTCAGTTTGACATGTCCAGTTCAGGTAGACTTCACTGACTGTACACGACACATTTCCTATCACTTTTAAGTGATCCCACTAGTCGTGAAAGTTAGATGGAAAAGAGTGTCAGAGATGTGCAGAAGACTCACCATCGTCCATTGCTAAAACAGTTTCGCGGACAATGGCGGTATGGCAGATTATAAAGGTGAATCAAGTCACAAAAAACTATCCTTACCATGCGTTAGCTCGTGTGTGTGTGTGTGTGTGTGTGTGTGTGTGTGTGTGTGTGTGTGTGTGTGTTGAAGTTCTGTTTCTGTTATTGATTATTCCCATCTGTCAGAAATAAGTACATTCCCTAAAACTTTGGGTGAAATTGATGACATTATATTTGATGATTTAGAGGGATGCACAGATAAAAAGGTGCACATAAACTTGTAGTAGTTTGCCTGTTTCCTGGTACATGACCATGTTTATGTTTCCAGATATTATACGACTGAGCACTTCGTACGTGTAAACACACACACACACACACACACACCACACACACACACACAGAGTTCCGTTTCTCACAACAAGAAATTCACCGTCATCCTTTATTTGTTTTCCTGTTGATTTAGAATACATGCACGCATTGTCAGTAATTTCGTCAGATGCTCCGAACTATTAGAGTTAAACGGCTTGTTTAGTGAAGAAGCTGTTTTTGAGTTTCTAGAATAGCAAAAGTAACTACAAACACACGTTTATAGGATGAAAAGTGTCTAAATATTTGAGACTCTTGTTTGGTCCATCAATTGGTCCCCATTCGGCAAGCCCTCAGGCTAAAGCCCTTTACTGGGTCGTGCATTGGCAAAACACAGTAAGTCCATGAAACAATTGCATGGGGGAAAAGGGGTGATCTCAGGATGAAAGAGACTGACGTAATGATCTTTTCCCTCAAATGACGTCAGGGGATTTACAGATTTCTTTCCATGTTGCAGTCATATCAAACAGCATGACTGTGCTTCCCTCGTTGCAATGTGTCTGGCAACACGTTTGCCAGACCATGCCATGTGGTGTGCTCATTATGCCGCAGGGCACGAGTGGCTGAATTCTGGGGGTTCACCCTTTTGATCGACAGAAGTGGACTCATTCATTTTCTGAATCTGCCTATTGGTGATAGCTCTGTGGCAACTCTGCTGGGATGGAGAAACAATTCACCACTACATTCGTTCAAAATTAATCTTCCAACCGCGGATAACATCACCAAGAGGCTTTGCGCGCACAGAGAATATCTCATGATAGAAATCGAAACCTTGCGCTGTGAACAGCAACTACCAGGGACTAGGCTGACAAAGTACTACTGTGTCGATCGACATCATGCACACGGCGAGGCAAAACCGACGTATGTGCTGTTGTATTCAAGAACACACAGGCAAGTACATTGTCGAGAATCTTGGGTGGAATAGAAAATAAAAAAGGGGACTGCCGCAGAGCATATTGGACATGACAAAAGGACGTTCCGAATTCCCATGTGAATGACACAGTACTGCTTTGTGGATCCACAGAATAGTTCTTTCAAATGTTTCCTGCCCTTTATTCCCGTCAAACAATACAGGTAAAATTAGCAGCACTGTTACAATACCACACACAACTGACCAAACTAGAAAGTAAATATCTGACTGCTTGGGACAGAGCGTTTTCCTTACTAGGAAGAAAGTATGCAGCATAATATAGAAGATACACGGTATAGAGACCGGTAACGATTACATACGTCACAGAAAGGACCACCAAAGTAACTCTTACAGAAGATACTTTCCTATTGCATGCATACCTATGTTCTGAATGACCTGTTGGCAAGTTTCTGCTGGCTTCTCGCACAGATACCGTCAATTTCCGTAAATTTCTGCGTTGTTCATAGCGAGAACAATGAATGGAGTAAGAGGAGAAATGAGAAGATCAACCAGCGACCAAACGTGATACATAAAAGTTGGTCTACATCAACCCCCAGCTGTACAAAACACTACAGTGTTGTTTGTGTAATTCAAAGCGTTTCCATACAAAAGATGGTGATAAAGTACACAGCACAATACGGATATCGTCATTATGAATATTTGTGATTTTTTTTTTTTTTTCGCGTGTAAGTCACTTTCACTCGATGTGGACAAATAACAGATGCCTCGATGCGGGGTACACCAGCTAGTTCTCAATATGTTTTGACACAATGCACATTAATTAACATTGCTGTTGCGATGGCGGTGAAAAAGTGTTGCAAAGAAACAGTTCCTGCGCATTTGTATAACACAACCAAAAAGGTAACTGAGAAATTTCTGGAGTTTTATCGTGAAGAAAAATGTGAGAAAAGATGAGTTGTGAGGCAAAGTTCGCGCGCGCGCGCGAGAGAGAGAGAGAGAGAGAGAGAGAGCGAGAGATATGGAGTCATTAGAAGTCGTCATTCCCCGATTCAATAACCCTGGCATCTTGACTCTTAGACATGTTGCTTCGGTGAGTACCATTTGTCGATGAACCCCGTTCTCTGAATGGCTGTTTTTCACATGGACAGAATAATTGTTCAAATTTTCCCTGAACTTTTCCCGTCAAACAATACAGATAAAAACTGACAGCGCTGTTACAGTACCACATGGTACTGAACAAGGTGTTCAGAAAATATCTCACAGCTCTTAACAAATCGTCCTGTAGACTTTTACTTGAAAGCAAATATCCAGAGTACATAAGGAACATGGCATATGGACAGTTAGGATTAGAAATGTTACGGAAAAAAACACCAATGTGACTGTAATAGACGACACTTCATGCATATTATGTTCCCAAGGATATTTTACGACTGAGCACTTTGTACGAGCAAGCACACGCGCGCACGCACACGCACGCACACGTACACACACACACACACACACACACACACACACACACACATCGTTCTCCACAACAAGAAATTCTACGAATTGTATATTCAGCCTGTATTTTATTGGTTGAATTATTCACTTATACTCGTACTCGATACTAAGATCATCAGTATTTTTTATCAGGTGCTCATAGTATCATTATACCGTTGCAGAAAACTATGGTATTGTATGGCATGGTCGCCTATTTGTCTTCGGAGACGCTCAAAGCACCGCGCGGTCTGTTCAACCAGACACAGGCTTCGGCTCACGACCAGCGTACTAAATGTTTGTACACAACAGTTTGAACAGAAACGTTCAGTTGTCTTCTTTGTTGTTGGTGTTTTTATTTGTTTCGTTGGCTTGCTGGTTCGTTTGTTGGTTTTGTTTGGAGCATTTGTCAATGAATCCCATTCCGATCAGGATGACCGTTTTTTCCGGATCTAAGAAATCATCGTTTGAAATTTTCTCTGAACTTTGTTAGTATTAAACAATACAGCCGGTAAAAGTTGACAGCACAGTTACAGTATCACAAATTCCGAAAACCGTAAAAAGACTATCTGAGGCTGCTTGTCAGTTATCGATATCGTTAACGAGGTAGGAAGCACGTAACATAAAGGAGAGATACTGCAGAGACTCAAGACTCAAGACTCAAAAATTTATTGTTTAGGCCGACGACCCTTGACAATGGATCCGATGGCACTCACACCGGGGTATAGTCCCGTACACAGCAGGAAGCTGAAACTTTTAACATATTAAAGCATTAACATGATTCAGAAGCGTACAAACTATAACACAAAATAACTACTAGCACAGTGACTAGAACACCTGCACGCCATTCAGTATATATACAGAGTACCTGCATACACAAATACCAACTGTAAATATCAGCATAATGTACGTATAAATCTGTATCCCACCATAATAGACCATGTCAGTTTTAGACACAAGGATATCAACGTCCAATGCTGGAACCTGCAAAATCCAATGGATTGCATTTCAATCTATACCTTATTCGGACAGATGCAGACACTCACGATATCAGCATGTACAAATATAACTGAACTACCACTACCAAGGTAACTGTCTATGTCATACAAGCAGTTCACACACACACACACACACACACACACACACACACACACACACACACACACACACACACACACACAAAGGCAACACACAACCTTACCGCAATACGGAAAAATTCAACGGGAAAAAAATCATGTGGTAAGTGCTGCTGAAACTAGCAGAGAGAGAGAGAGAGAGAGAGAGACTGACTGACTGACTGAAACGTTTCAGGATAAAGACTTGTAGGCATGGTCTGTCTATCTTACAAGCTCTCCTGCTAATCTAGAAACACTAAAAAGTAACGGCTAACATGACAAAAAGTATACCAGGCACAAAAGGAGTAAATCTAATAAAAAAAATAGAAAAAAAATAAACATGCAAAGATAGAAAGAAGAGCAAGAAATTCTAAGGGGAGAGAGAGAGAGAGAGAGAGAGAGAGAGAGAGAGAGAGAGAGAACAAGAGAGTTTAATTAAAAGCCGTCATTTTCCGATTCAGTAACACCGACAACTTGACTTTCAGACATACTGCTGAGTTGGGTAGCATTTGTCAATCCCGAATCCGATTTGGATGACTGTTTTTCGGATCTACGGAATAATTGTTTGAAACATTCTCTAAATTTTGTTCCCGTCAAACAATACAGGTAAAAATTGACAGTGCTGTTACAGTACCACATAAGACTGAACAAGCTGGAAATCAAATATCTGACTGCTCGAGACAAATCGCCCTCCCCACTGGACACAAAATAACCAGCGTACAACAGATATACGGCAAACGGACTGGTGAGGATTAAAAACGTCACAGACAGAACCACCAACGTAACGGTAATAGATGATACTTTCTTTTGTCGGTCAGATCCTCGCTCTGAATAACCCGTTGACAAGTTTATGCTGGCTTCCCGCACAGATACCGTTAATTTCCAGATTAACACAACGTTGCTTAAGAAAAGCAAAATAAAGGGAACAACCGAAGAAATGCACAGATCAACTAGTGACCAAACGTCATAATAAAAACGGTAGTATTCAACAGGGTTAAATCCACAAAACACCGCAGTGTTGTTGCTTGTACGCATTAAATCCATTCCATACAGAATATGAGAATGAAGTGCACAAAAGAACATGGTTATTGTCACCGTAAATATCTGTGCTCTTTTCTGCGTACAAATTACTTTCACGCGGTGGGGCCAAATAACAGATGCAGCTCTCTGTACCGTCATGGCCACAAGTAGCCATGCAGACAAAACGCCGGTTGTGTAAGAAATAAATAGTATCAGTTTGCACGAAAAACTACTCATTCCTGTAACACTTATTCCAAATGCACGATAGAAAAAAATACCAAACATGCCAGTGTACAAGAGACGTATCAGATACTGCAAGGAAAAGAAAGAAGACATTCGTTGCTGATCCACTTGACCTCATTCTGTGCAGAATTACAATGATCATAGTGTTTCCAAATGTTCCCAGGATCAGAATCAGCGGAGAGAGGATTACGAACGTCAAAACCTTAGCATCGTTAACAGCTTTCACAAGTGCACTCATTCCATCGTCAACATATACAACGGTAGACACAGAAAGGGCATTGCTGACTGTTCCGTTCTCAAAAGAAAGATTCATTCTGAAGTGCACACTAAGTAAACGGTTTGTTTCGGAAAAAGTGTTGATTGAACACCACTCGGGTGATTATTGAGTGTTCTCACTATAGCGGTTGATCACCGTCTGGATGCCGTCTATGAGGAATGTAGAACCTCTGATGTTGTTCGGGGTGCAGTCGTCACATAAAGCTTGGTAATAATTCACATTCCTCGTTCAAATCTGGAAAGAAATAACAGAATTTTGACACAAAAGTTATGTCGTAAACTTTCCACAAAAAACAGACATACAGTAACATTTACATTTCACATTAGTCTGTTCCATAGCCAGTTCCAGCACGATCGAGTGCTTGCTAAGGCGTTAGGCGCAAGTTAATGAAGTTCCATCTGCTTTAAACGTGCTATACAGTTCTTTAGCAAAGTTCATAATTATTTCTCGTCTAGCGACCGGTCAATAGTCTTCGCGTGAGATGCAATGCGTGCGCTATTCGTCAGTTGATGCCAGCATTTCACCGGAGAAACGCGCGTAGGTACATCAACAGGTCAGGTATTTTCATGATCTCATTTGGGCCGTTATTGATATAACTGTTACCTTGTTTAAAGCAGAGGCGTGTGTCATTTCAGTGACATTACCTTACACCCTGTGTCGCTGTTTAGCAAAGAAACAAAGGCGGGCAGGCCGGCTCTCGCTCTGTCTGAAGACAACTAGGGTTTTCTTGGCAGTATTTTGGCATGCAGTGACAGCATTCCACCTGAAAATACATAACAGTAAGGTGCCAAATCCCACATGCTGGCCTACAGATACTTTTGCATTCAATACACTCGTTTAGGGCCGAAAGATCTCTCTCGCGTTTAGAATGAAACGTATTTTGGAAAGGAACAATATGGGGACCACTGCGGGTTTTGCCGTTCAAGCTGGAAGCAGCGCGCCTTATAGATGTTGACAGCCGTCGCTGTTGACGGACAATAATGACGAGCTCCACAATTTACGGAATCTGATCAAATGCAGACCAAAAGCACAATCATACTTACGTTGTACAGAAATTCGGCGGCATACAGGTCTTCACAAGGTTCTAACAGAGACGTATGTGTTCCTTCGCAGAATGACTAGCGTCTCTCGGATACATCACTTACAATCCCACTGCTGCTTTTACTCTGAACTATAGAAAAACACATTCATATTCTCTAATGCTGCCCTGGGGATCACTTTTCTTTTCGAATAAACCCGTATAAGTCGCCGTAAACTCTCTGATGTGAAGGGAAAACACTTCTTGGGAGCAATCATTAACACCGACGCTACAGGTCGGGGAGTGGTAGAGTGCCCTTTGCGTGTGGCGCTGAATGTGTAAGTTAGCGCCTTTAGGCCGGCGAGATACGTGAACGTGTCTAGTGTAACTGCACGGTAAATGTAATATATCTGTGCGAGATATATTGGCAGTTTGGCACCAGAAGGGGGGAAATCTCCCAGCGCTAGTGGCTGCTTCGACTTATCCGAAGCGAAAATGGGAAATTTTGTTTGACATAACCGAAGTTGGACTTATCCGTTTGGAGAACTTTTTCGACTTCGACATGTCATCAAACCTTAGCGTCGTTCATAGCTTTCGCCCGTGCACGTTTTTCATCGTCAACATGTAGAGTGGTACACACTGAAAGCATACTGCTGACACTTCCGTTTTCAAATGAGATTCACTTTGAAGTGCACTGTGAGTACGTTTGTGTCCTAAACGAAGTGCCGTCGAGACACGTGTGTGAAAATTAATAGTCTGACTATAACTCTTGAGTTTGTCTTATTTTTTCTGGAAGCTCTCTAAAGTAGAATGCAGAACGTCCGCTGTTGAACCTCTCTGTGATTGCATAAAGTTTGCCGATATTCCACCTTCTTTGTTGAAGTGTGGAAACGAAAGAACTGATTGTAACAGACTAGATCAAGCCTTTTCAGGAAAAACGGTAACCTTTCTGAGAAATGTAAAATGCACGCTTCGTGTTGGATTGGTAACGATCGTCAGGACAAGAAGCTAACGGAGCTGTAACAGTAAATTGACCTTCATCTTTTTCACTATCACTAACAGCAACAACAAAAACCTGAAGTTTTCTTATCACTCTAGCAGTAAGTTCAGTTGTTCTTGTGCCGAAACTAATCATACCAACACCAGTACCAGCAAACAAGAATGTTAATAACAGTGCTCTCTCTCTCTCTCTCTTGCTTGCGCGGCGTAAAGCCCTAAATAAGTCTCTCTCTCTCTCTTCAATTCTAGGTCAAAGCGTGTGTCAACATTCAGTACTGGATTTTAGTTACCAGAGAGGTTAAGTGGAGACTATAATATCAGACAAAATTCAAACACTACATTCCAAGGCTGAAACTAAACATTTTGAAATTTAGCCGACACATTTTATACGAAAGAGAAGTAAGTTTTCGAGAATAAAAAAAAAACATAGAAGTTAAATCTACTACATTTTTTTCTTGGTTTTTTTATTGTTCGTCAGAAATTCCGTTGACAGCCATTAGCAATAATAAATGAATATAGAGATATATAGAGAGAAAAAAATAACCTATAAAGTGTACACGCGTGTGCGTGCGTGCGTGCTTGCGTGTGTGTGTGTGTTGTGCGTGCGTGTGTGTGTGTGTGTGTGTGGTGTGTGTGTGTGTGTGTGTGTGTGTGTGTGTGTGTGTGTGTGTGTGTGTGTGATTGCTATGTGATGGTAACAATATTATTCAAAGTAAATTATTACGCCGCTTACAGCATATTTTTGGCAAATAGCTGTGGACTAATTTAGGGATGACAGCCTTTATTTTTTTAAACTTTGCTATAAGCCGTGCCTACATAATTCATGAATATGTGATTTAGCGTTTGAGGAAACAGGAAATGATTGTCAGAATTCGCAACATTTTTCTTATTATTATTTATTATCATTTTTTTTTGAGAGGTTTGAGAGGGGGGGGGGGGGATATATTATCATCGCCGGTAATACAGGAGAGAATTAGTATTAACTGCCACATAAATTTGTCGAGCGAGTAATTCTGGCTGGTTTATTATCTGGACGAAAGTGGAAATATTTGAATATGATAAGCTTACAACAAAGAGAGAGAGAGAGAGTAAAGCTGTTATGTTCAACGGGTTCATTCCTGGAATTCCTTTCTGCAGATGTGGGCAAAGAGAAAAGAGCAGCCAGCATGGCTTCAGGCTCGCCTGTCACCTCCTGCTGCAGGTGATGAGTCAAGTGGCCAAGTCCAGTATTATCACAGTTCATTCAGGAAGAGGAGATGCGGCATTGGCGGATCTACAGGTCACATAATTATGTATTCATATGCACCAGGTTAGTAAGTGAGAGGGCGGATATCACTGAAATGAATTTCCTTTGTTTTCCTCAAAGTTTCAGGTGCTTAAAATGCATTTATCATAACCTCTGTTTGTGGGAATGGTAAAAATAGGCATGTTTGGTATGTCAGAAAATGGAAAGCTTGGCTTGAAAGGTCTTGTGTTCTGTGTCGTTCTGTCATGATTAGACTGAGTAGAAGCCCGTGCAAAAATCTTACTTGAAATCTTCAGATTACTAGGAGCTGATTCAAGCCACTACACACCTTGTGTAATAGTGGCTTCAAGTGGCTCCATCTGGTGTGCAGTGGCTTGCTTTTTTTCAGCGTCTTCTCATATAGCGGGTAGAGCTGGTCGGGCTCGGGCTATTAACTCTTTCAAGACCGGCCAGTTTTTCCTCAGCCATCCCCTGTAGACGGGCCGATTTGTGACGTTCAGAAAAAAAAAAAAGATATAGACTTGAAATTTTCAAATGTTCACGGTAGGTTACGACCATATTTATGCAGCTATTGAGGAAATTTCAACTTTCAAACTTAAACATCTTTGTTAGTCATGTCGTACAAAAGAAATCACGATCCGCATATGTGGCTGTTCGTCTGAAACCAGTGTGTGCTGTAGGGCCGCCTATGCGGTCATTCGTCCGGAAAGAGTTAAGAGTTAATAGAAGCACGGTACGCGGCGTACACTGTAGCGAGCGACACAGTCGTCGTGGCTATAAACAACTACCGGGAAACAATTGTACAGTTTCCCTTTAATCAGAATAAAGATTGTCACATGTTGCTAGTATGGCAGGGTCTACATATTTTTAAAATAGATTTTCATTACAAGTAGTGCAGTTTGTCAATCAATACATGGTAAGCGGCGTTCATTGATCATTTTAGCTCTATAATTAGCACTGTTGGCTGGGACAGCAGCATGCGACGAAGAAACCTTTAGTGTGCAAGAGCTCACACAACGCACACAAATTTAGCAAGGCTAATGTGTTCTTTCGACAATCGACAGAGTGCATGTTCATCAGCACAATCTCACCAGATTAAAAGCGCGTCTTAATTGAGCCCGAACTACCCCGAAGACCGAAGGAAAATCCTTGCTATTTTCCTTCGGTCACGTGTCCCGAATGTTCGACGCCTAGTTAGTACGTAGAGGCCACGAATTTCGCTTGTGTTCGCCGAAGAGTTGTTCCGGCTCAATTAAGACGCGCCTTAACGCACTCGCTGTGTGCGCCATGGAAAGTATTGTGATGATCAATTCGTAGTTAAACGACAATGAAGGTATGCGAGGAAATAAAGAAAGTGAATGCACTACAGCGTTGGCGTTATCACTGTGTAAAAACTGTGTGCGTGGTTTGTCGTCAGAACGCACTTTTCAACTTCTTGCACACTGTGAAACACTGTGAAGACCGTTTAAACTGAAGTGCAGCTACTGTAGTGGTATTGAAGGGGAAGGAACTCTTCAAGAAACATGCAAATGTGAGAACACACACACACACACACACACACACACACACACACACACACACACACACATACACACACACACACACACACACACACATTGTAGAAACCACACCATTTGTCAAAACATTAACTATACATGTACGTGGATTTTATTTGCTGTGTTTCTCTCCTGTAAACGGCGGTAGGTCATCATAGCAAGTCACATTCTGTATGCACAGGTGTCTAGGCGAGGTACCGAGCGCTTCAAGTAAAACATTACTGCAAATAATATTCATCCCATGCTGTCAGTACTGGACAAAACAACTACCTACAGAGGTAGCCCGAAATTGCTCTTCAAGGGAGAGAAATGTTCTCCTGATGATCGGGCCAGGTTTTGTGTGTCGTGGTTATGGAGGTTTAGAAAATTTGCTAGTTCCATGACCTTGACCTTTAAGGAAGATCAACCGAGAGAAATTGGACGCGCAAAAGAGCTGATAACCAACCATTTCCTTACCAAAGTTGTTTTGACATAACGCTTGCTTTTTTGTAATTAACAACAAACAAACAAACAAAAACCGAAAAAAACACTTAACGGTTGTAAAGCCGATGTCCACTTCAGCGACACGCGGTTTTGTCATTCTGTTTGCACAGCTTCTTTGCTCACCCGACTTCTTACATCTCGCGATTTGAGAACAATCGTGGAAGTGAAAACTTGAATCACGTGCAACTGTCAAATTGTCCCTCACTGCCTGCGCCGAACCAAGCAGAGTTGGGGTGATGTTGCCTATGTCCTCCTGGACGTCTACGATATTCCCACACGATGTGTAAAATGGAAAACAGTGTCACACTCCATTTGCACCCGACTCCGTCACGCAAGCTTTCATCATGCATACCACGTTCTCAAACAAGTCACCACCACCGCCTCCGTACGCGTGCATTCGTCCCACGACATAAACAAAGGCAAGAGTTTTAAACACACAACGGTACGTACAAGAAATCGAGTGACAAAATATGAAACCGATAAACAAATTACCACCGGCTGTGACCGCGCTGACAGCGTCCGACGGATGGATTTACGAGGAATAGGTAACACTGCCGTCACCTGGAGAGTTAACTATATTATAATTATAACTGTCTTCTTCCTTTTTTTTTTTTTTTTTCTTTTTTTTTTTTTTTTTCTTTTTTGCTGCCACAACTCTTTGCCGGCTCCAGTGGTATTCCTCCCTGGTAGTGGGTGGAATCCACGGAGAGCTCGGAAGCTGGATCAATTTTTATTATGCATGATGATGGAGATGAAGATGATGGTATGATGATGCTATGGAGGTCCGCGTGGTTTGGGACTGCGGGACAGGGCCGCATTTCACGCTTCCTGTCATAAATATCCCGGCATTAACCAGGCCCGGGAACTACGGCACCTGCGGTGCCGGCTGTGTAATCATCCACATCATAAGACGTGTCATACGAAGGGAAGCAGCCCCAAAGTCGCACCCATGAAGTGGGTGAATCTCGGCTGTGTGGCAACAGCCTCCCCATTGGGCCCATAGCACACCCGCTCTGGGTAGGAGCCGACCTAGGCAGGAAAAATCCCGCTTGCGTCGGGTGGGACTCGAACCCGGGTCTCCCGGTCCATGGTCCGAAGTGCTAACCACTACACTACGGGGGCCGGTTACTACACTATATAACTGTCTGTTGCTCAATACTAGGAATGCCCGGATGCTATACTTATGACCGTGTGAGTCTGGCCTTGCGTGGTCCCTGCCGGACGACGACCAAGAGCTGCGCGGCGACTCCCCCTGGCGACGTTCCTGGTTCCCAGCTGGCCTGAGATGTCCGGCGAAGTAGAAATACGGGCGGTCCACTACCCCCGGGTTCCTCAAGCGACGCGGTGCACCGCACGTCCTCGGAACATGGTTCAGCTCCCCAGCTGAACAAGAGTGCCCCCACTCCCAAGGCTCAGTTACTTGCAGCATCGGGTGTGCGCCACCGGACTCCTAGGATGTCATTCCAGACTTCAGCTTGTCAGACACCGGCCGAGCGCCGTCGCCTTGTCTGCTGCTGTCCCGCCGAAGGCCCACCGCAGACTGCTGTCGCATAGAAAACGTTCGTTGTAATACGTACATTGATACCATTAAACACGTCATATAAACTTTACTATAGTTTCAAACTGTCATGAAAAAACAAGATTCAAAATAATTGTATGAAATAAACTGTATTGATTGGGTCAATTACCACACGAAACGATACCAAATAATAGTGAGATTTAGTAGGATTTCGTAGGAGAACTTCGCTGAGCAGCGTAACCCATTTACATGTAAATTAGGCACGTTGCGGGTGCCATTAGCCAATCGCAGCTCGCGGCCTCTGCCGTGTGAGCCTAATTTACATGTAAATGGGTTACGCTGCTCTGCGAAGTTCTCCGTACGAAGTCCTACTAAATATCACTAATGAGAAACCATACTACGTTCGGATACGGCACAGCAGTTGATCAAAGTCAGGTGGGGTACAGAAATCGAAGTGTCAAAATGTTCACAATGTCTGGTGAGCGTGCCGGCCACGGTGAGACGTTGACGCTGGCGGCGAAGACCTGATGAACCACACTGGCGGTATGGGATCGTGCGGTGTCCTGCTGGTATAGGGCGCCATGTGGCTGTTGTTGGAGGTACGGAAGGACAACTGGGCGGATAATCTGGTCAATGTAACGCTGGGCTGTCAGATTTCCATCCACAATGACCAGCGGTGTACGATCACCCCCATCATATCCCGCCCCACACCATGACGCTCCCTCCGCCATATGGCACAACCTCCTGGACACAAGCTGGTGCTGTTCTCCCCCTCTCCGGCGGTAGACTCGTTGTCTTCCATCGGACCTAAACAAGGAAAACTTCTCTCTTCACTGAAGACAACCCTTTGCCAGTCACGTTGCTGCCAGTGTCGTACAGTTCGGACCCATGCCAGTCTCCGACGACGATGTTCTGCTGCCAGTATCTGTATACCCGTAATGGCCGGTATGCACTAAGTGCATGAGCCCTTAGTCGCCAGCTGATTGTCCGTCGACTAACTCGATGAACTAAGGCATTGATCGCTGATGACGTCACCGTCAGGAATCGATTTCGGAGGTGAATGATGTGCAGATACCGGTCTTCGTTATGGGTGGTTACTCTTGGTCTTCCTGATCTTGGCCTGTCGGAGGTGTGTCCAGTCTGCCGTAAGCGTTGCATCAGGTTGGTGACAGAAACACGCGAGCAGCCGAGGG
Source organism: Batillaria attramentaria (assembly GCA_018292915.2). Taxonomy (NCBI): domain Eukaryota; kingdom Metazoa; phylum Mollusca; class Gastropoda; family Batillariidae; genus Batillaria; species Batillaria attramentaria. The sequence continues at coordinate 660,620 of JACVVK020000137.1, read as the reverse complement.
TTCTTGCAACGTGGGCGTGGGAGGCCCCCATCTCTATCATTCCGATGGCTCGTTCTCGCTGTCCATCACTAAGGCGTGGCATTTCTCATGTGTTTTATGTGGCAGTGAATGCTGGAACGCTTTAAAGCCATTTTATACCCACCATTCATGAGCATTCCGGCATTCAGTTCACCACCGATCCACAGTAAAAATACAACTGTTACAATACTACTTTCTGGCAATTCTACCAACAAGATTCTTTCCTAGACAGCAACATCATAACACTTACCCCAACAAGGGCGAACTGGAGCCACTGGTGACAGTACGGAAAAATATTCCCTCTGGAGTCTAGGGCTGTCATGCCTTACCCCCTAAAGTCCCCAGAATATATAGCTAGAGGTGTATATCACGTGTCAATACAAGCTAGCGGTCACGTGACAAACATTACACTAACGAACCAACAGCAAAAGCGTAACACAATTCATAACACACACTCCTCGAGCAATTGAATCACGACAATCAAACTAGACATTGGCATCATGCACGCGGCACTCTGCCCGTGACACACCATACAGAACACCAGCTTATCTGAACGGCGACGTGTCCCCCTCTCAGTTTGCACGTGACAAAGCGCTACACAAGAAATACACATAACACATTTGTGCAGTGAGAAAGTGAAATTTCGTCCGACTAACAGGTCGTGACAGTCAGAGATGTACAGAACACTCACCATCTTCCAATGCTGAAACAGTTTCGCGGACAATGGCGGTGTAGTGGATTTTATAGGTGAAGCAAGTTACAAAAAGCTACCCTTAGTGCGCGTCAGCTCGTGTGTGTGTGTGTGTGTGTGTGTGTGGTGTGTGTGTGTCTGTGTGTGTGTGTCTGTGTGTGTGTGTGTGTGTGTGATGCTTTGGTGAAACATTTTTGGGGGGGGGATAAAATACTGTTGAAAATTATTCACTGAGCGGATGAAAGTTTTATAGTCCCAAGAGATTTATTCTCAACGATTTTGTTTACATACGAGTTAAAGTTCTGTTACTGATTAATCTCAGCTGTTAGAGATATAAGAATAATTTATCTCCTAGAACTTTGGATAAAACATTTTGTTGATTTAGCGGGATGCACATAAGAAAAGTTACACATAACTTTATAGGGGTTTGCCTGTTTCCTGGTACATGACTATGTTTATGATTCCAAAGAGAATTTACGGTCTAGAACTATCGAAATGACAATAAAAATATCATTTCAAGTGATGTATCACACCGATTAATATATTGTTGGTAAATATAGCTGTGCACTTAATTTATGAGTGACAGCTTGGGGGGGGGGGGGGAGGGGTGATTGTTTTTCTTTTTTACTGTGGCATACTGCGTGCCTGTACAAGTCTAGAATATGCATGATTTAGCGTTTGAGGAAACGGGATATGATTTTCAGAATTAGTACCCTTCTTTAAGAGGGGGAAGGGGAGGATACATAATGGCCCGCAGCACAAACAGAAATACGATTATTGTCGTATATATAACATACAGCTGTCGAGCACAGAATCCCCGCTGTTTTCTTATCTGGACGGAAGTGTAAATATTTTTAAAGTTGATAACTATACAACAAAGAGAGACAGACAGACAGACTAAAAGCTGTTACGGTGAACCGGTTCGTTCCTGTAATTCCTTTCTGCATAATAGGCGCAAAGAAAACAATGACAATGACAATGACAAACCTTTATTTTTCAACGGTAGAAGATTTTGGCCATCGGCCAGTTTACAACCTTGCCGTTGCTAAACTACAGAAATTTAGTAAGGAAGCATACACACACACACACACACACACACACACACACACACACACACACACACACACACACTATTATAATTATAATCAGCATTATAAAAACTGAATGATACGTTTTTAAAAACGTATCAGAAGAGCCAGCAAGCCTTCAGACTTGCCTGTCACCTCCTGCTGCAGGTGATGAGTCAAGTGGCCAAGTCCAGTATCATCACACTTCATTCAGGAACACGAGGTGCGGCATTAGCGGATCTACAGATCACATGATTATGTCAAACGAAGAAGGTTAGTAAGAGGTCGGGTATATTTCCTTTGTTTTCCTGGAACTTTCAGAGGTGTTTAAATTGCATTACTTTTAACCTCTGTTTGTGGGTATGGTGTGTCAGAAAATGATAGGCTTGGCTTGACAGGTCTTATGTTCTGTGTAGTTCCGTCATGATTAGGCTGAAATGGTTAAGTCGTGTAGTTTAACACTTAAAATCCCATGGCTTGTTCTTTCTAACAAGTCTTAGAGCGGTAGTCCCCATCCAAGGTCCAGAGAAAGGTGATTCACTCATCTAACACTAGCCACCGCGTGTGATGCACTGCCCAGCTACCGTACTGACAGTTCACTACCACAAAATACAAGCTTTGCAGACGATCCACTAGTATGAACTTCTGCCCTCAATTCACGGACGGCAAGCAATTTGTAACAGTCGTTTACTGATTAGGATACTGTGGCCCTCACAAAGGAGCAGCTGGCACAAACTTCGTTGTGGGAATACGTATAGTTGGCAAGAGTCTAAGCCGAATTTAAAATATACGCCATGTTTCTTTTGTCTGAGATCCAGGGAACGGATCGTGAGTTTAATTCTGTCTGTCAGGGTTTTCTCGCTTACAAGTTCTGTTAAAATTCGGCAATTCAAATTGCGCACATTTACATACCTAACAAAAAAGCGCGATTTTCCTTTTTCTTCAAATTTTGAAACATCGTTGTAGGCAAAGTTAACAATGTAAACGTACAATCATTCCCCCAGTTTCTGATTATCTCCCCAAATTATCTCCACTTTGGTACAGGCTCTGGTGGTTAAAGTGCTCATTGTCCAATAATCTTTCAGAAAATGTATACTTCCCCACATGTCTTGTAAACAGCAAAGACATTGCATTTCAAAAGATACAAAAATATCTGAAAGAGCAGTATTTTTCTTGATAATTCTAAGAGGGAAAGCGTTAACGGTTTCAAAGTATGCTGCACGCAATGAGCGGGTACTGAAGAAGACGACAGGGATTTTCTGGCTCAGAGCATTGCTACCGCACTGTCCTGGCCATCTTAATCTTCCAACATGATTCCAGTCACCACGCCTGGGACGATCTTGCATTCAGAATGCCTGGTAGTCCTCTTGTCCACGTTTCAAACCCCCGGGGACCTCTCGTCCACGTTGTTGAAGATCTACTCAATTTTGTTCAGACATTCCCCAATGCGTCCTTTGGGCATTGTCCCAGAAGGTCATCCAGTCCATTATTTCGTACTATACTCAAAAGTGTTTCTGAAACCAGCGGATCGATGCCAAGAGCGTCATATGACGGATGTGACATTTTGGTCTACATATGTTTACACTGGTCTCATTGTTTTCGATATTTTTAGCACGCAATGACAATAACGTGTGAATTCTCTATACGGGGTTGATTAAATTTTCCTTATCTCATTCACCGTCTTTGAGTAAATACAATGTTGAATGCGGTGAATACTTTCTTTTGCCTCTCAGTATACAATAATGCGGGCACATACCTACACGAAGATTTAGTTTAAAAAAGAGACCTGGAGACAAGTATTATGTTTATCATAATCTGTTCTTTCTGTTTCAGATTTCATCAAGGACGGTGACATACCACCAAACTTTACACTCTGACAAACTGTTACATTCTGCTATTAGGAACTCAGACAAAATCACGCTAACACTACCGCCACAGCCAGGATATTTCACACGTCTGTCCCTAAAACGTTTTACATCAACTGATTCTGTTCTGAGAACGCAAAAAATACATGTTGCACACCAAAATGAATCTGTCGTTTGATAACGGAACTGTCAGCAGTACTCTTCCCTTGTCTACCGTTCTGAATATTGACGATGAAAGGAATGCACTGGTGAGAACTCTTAACGATCTTCGGGATTTGCTCAGTGTAATCCTATTTTCAATGATTATAGTCCTGGGCACGTTTGGAAATCTAATGATCGTCGTGATTCTGAGGTCAAGTGGATCAGCAATGAATGTCTTCTTTCTTGTCCTCGCCATATCTGATACGTGTATTTTGTACAGTGGTTTGTTTCAGAGATTCTTGAATCGTGCATTTGGACTAAACATAACAAATCTGAGCAGTTTTTCGTGCAAAATGACACTTTTCGTAGTGTACACATCAGGCGTCTTGTCTCCATGGCTACTGGTTGCTATGACGGTGCAGAGAGCTGCATCTGTTCTTTGGCCACATCGAGTGAAGGTGATTTGTACGCCAAAAAAATCACAAATTTTCACAGTGACCGTAGTCATATTTCTGTCTGTACTGCATTCCCATTTTCTGTACGGTTTCGATTTAACGCCTAGGAAAAATAGCACTGCCGTCATTTGTGCCACTTGGTCTGATGACTACCACTCTTTTATGTACGGCATCTGGTCATTTGTTGATCTTCTCATTTCTTCTTGTATTCCATTTATTTTTCTCTCTGTGAGCAACGTTGTGTTAATATGGAAATTGAAGGTGTCTACTCGAGAAGCCAACATAAACTTGTCCGCAGGTCATTCAGAGCGAGGGTCTGAACGCACAAAGAAGGTGTCGTCTGTTACCGTTACAGTGGTGGCCCTCTCTGTGACATTTCTCATACTTACCGGTCCGTATGCCGCGTTTCTCCTTTACGCTGCTTATTTCGTTCCTAGTGAAAGTTTGCAAGATGATTTGCTTCTAGCAACCATGAACGTTATTGTCGTGTTTTTGGGTAGTATGTGGTACAGTAACAGCGCTGTCAATTTTTACCTTTATTGTCTGACAGGAACAAAGTTTAGAACAAACTTTAAACGATTATTTTGGGGATCCGGAAAACAAGTATCCCGTTCGGAATGGAATTCATCGACAAATGTTATCCAGCTCAGCAGTATGTCCAAAAGTCAAGATGTCCGCGTTATTGAATCGGAGAATGACGACTTCTAACGGCCGTCTCATCCGAAGTCTAGGTGCGCTCCTTCCTGTGTTGTTGTTGTTGTTGTTTTCACAGAAAACACACACACACACACACACACACACACACACACACACACACACACACACACATTTTGCAGAGCACTGAACAAAGCTGTATGCTAGACTAAGAGGTATGCATTCAAGCTCAGTGGTCTGTATATACAGTTGTTTCAAGTATGATATTAGGCAGTGTAGGGATTAATCGCATGACAGACATCACCAGCAGCTATTTCTGTAAGCCTGCAGTACAAGTCAGTTGCATAACAATGTGTTCTGTGTGTGTTTGAACAGTCTATGGAGTATCATGCAAGGTCAGTACAAATGAAGATTAAACAGAAACAGCATCACAAAATGTTTGATTTTTTGGAACTGACTCGCGTAGTAAATCTGCACATTGGTTGATAAAATGTATATGTGACAAGGTTCAACTTTTATTTCCACCGCTTGAGGGTGCATACTTCCACTAAACTAATGTGCAAATACGCTTTGAAAGTCATAGTGCATGAGGCTAGAAAAAGATGAATGATCTCACTTCGGGACACAGTTATCTCCCAACTTGTTTCCCTTGATGATAATTTTGCGCTCATTGCATTCTGGATTCAATATCCTTTCAGATATTATATAGTTATTAATACAAAGTTGAGAGGTATGTGTGCAGTAAGCCTAAAACTGGATGAGCCCACAAACTGTCATATTTTTTCCCAAATAGTTCTGCAAAGGAAAGGGTTAACTGCATATAAAACCGTTGAAGGGAAGAGTTCTCATCCTTGACTGTATTCAAGAAGCGACTCCTTGTGGTGGCGGCTCTCCAAAGGTATGAGAAAGCGTCTCAGCCCACAACTGAAGACCTCTACACGACGTTTAGGGAAACCTCAACAACCATGCACACACGTCCGTTCGTTTTTCCAGTACTCCGCCAGACCGTTGCATACACTGTGCAAGACAACAAAGTTCGACCTCACCAGCCACGCCTGAAGACGTTATGCAGAATCCGAGGAGTAGAATGGACTAGCGTGTTTTTCATACCTTGCCCATACGAAAGATTCTTTGGATTTCCTACATCGACCAAGCCTTGGAGACCACACTTTACCACAGTGACTCAGGCCTGTCACTTCCTGCTGCAGGTGATGAGTCAGGTGGGCAACTCCAGTATTATCACAGTTCATTCAGGAGCAGGAGATGCGGCATTGGCGGATCTACACGTCATATAATTACAGGGGCGCCGGAAGATGTTGGGGGGAGGGGGGGGCAGAATCTCAGAGGGGGGAACGTTGCCCGAAGAAAGTGAACAGCGGGGGGGGGGGGGGGGGGGGGGGGGGGGGGGGGGGGGGGGGGGGGGTGGTGGGGGGGGGGGGGGGTCAGATGCTGCGCAGACAAAAAAACCTTTACGAACCAGGGAGCCACTGAAAAGAAGGACATTGCCCGAAAAAAGTGAAAAGCGCGGGGGGGGGGGTGGGGGGGGGGGTCAATCAGAGGAGCGGACAGCCTTCGGTCTGCAAAAACAGAAACAGTCTCTGTTGGGTGGGATGAGGGAGAGAGCTGGAAGAGGGGTAGGGGAGAGGTAGGGGAGGGGGGGGGGGCAAGACCATGGCTTTGCCCCCCCTCTTGCCATAGTCACCTGATTTTCCAGGGGGGGGGGGGGGGCAAAAAGACACTCTTGCCCCCCCCTGCTTGGGTACAGGGGGGGGGGGGCAGCTGCCCCCCCCTGCCCCCCCGGTTCCGGCGCCCCTGAATTATGTCAAATGAAGCAGGTTAGTGAGTGAGAGGTCGGGTATTACAATACATGCTGAAACTTTCACAGGTGCTTAGATTGCAATACTTTTAACTTGTGTTTGTGGGAATGATTAAAAAGAGGCATGTTTGGTGTGTCAGAAAATGGTAGGCTTGACAGGTCTTGTGTTCTGTGTCGTTCCGTCATGATTAGGCTGACATGGTTACGGTCGTGTAGTTAAATCTTAAAAGCCCATGCATGATAATCATTTTCACCTGAAATCTTCAGATCAGTTGGAGCCACTTCGAAGTGCTACTGCACATTCTGCAGCAGTCTTGGGCCAATCGGGAAGGTCCAAGCCTCGCGTAATAGTGGCGTGAAGTGGCTGGTGGGCAGTGGCGTGTTCTTTATAACAAGTCTTATCATATAGCGGCAGGGCTGGTCGGGCTCGGGCTTATAAATGTAAAGAGTTTAGCTCACTGAGGGACTCCAACTAACTACCACACACACACACACACACACACACACACACACACACACACACACACACACAGATCACGCTTTCTCATACAAGCACAATGTTCACATGGAGACTGGCAGACACATCATGCTCCAAAGAAGGCCAGGCGGGGAGGTCGCTCTTTCACACAACGGTCCCGGCGGCTTGCGATGTCCCAAACGGGTGTCTTGTCATCGTGCTTGCACGCTTTAACGTTTAAAATTATCCAACGATAATTCTCTGGTGTCAGTCCGGTCTACAAAACGCGTGTCGGTAGTCAAGTCAGTGCGTTATCCCTCAGTTTACAATATCTATACTACTCAGTTCTACTTTGGCCTTTTCCTCAACGCAGTGTTCAAAACAGAATATGGCTTTACATAGTCTGATAGTGAACATGCTTCAGTTTCTCAATAGCAATACGTGGTAAAACGACATACAAAACGACATACGACAGATTTATCAAAGCCAATACAACATAATAAAAGTATTCACCTCAGGCCAACGTCCATTCATGCTTCAAGTCGAATCCATTCTCGCATAATTATGTGCAGGTTGCGGTTCGAGGCAGCATTTACATGGTCGCGTCTGTCCCCATCCAAGGCCCAGGGAAAAGTGACCGCTACCCGAGCCGTTTTCACTCACCTAACACTAGCCACAGCACGTGGTACACTGCCCAGATACCGTGCTGACAGCCCACTACCACAAAATACAAGCTTTGCAGACGATCCTCTCCTATTAAAGGCTGCCCTCAATTCACGGACGGCAAGCAAGCTGTAATACTCGTTTACTGATTAGGATGTTGTGACCCCACGAAGGAAGCAGCTTGGCACAAACTTGGTTGTGGGAATACGTAGTCGGCCGAGCAGAGTCAGAGTGGAATTTAAAATACATGTATACGCCATGTTCCTTTTGTCTGGGATCCAGGGAACTGACCACGAGGTTAATTCTGTCTTTGAGGGAGGAAATCGGGTTTCCTCACTTACAAGCTGTTAAAATTCGGCAATCCAAATAAGGCACATTCTCATATCTTAAAAACAACGAGAGACGCGAATTTCCTTTTTCTTCAAGTTTAATCAGATTATTGAAAACTCCATTGTTTGCACAGTTACCAAAGTAAACGAAAGTTAATACACTGTTCTGAAAATTCCTTCTTTTCAAGACATTCCTTTGTTTTACATGCCAGCCGGCATTTTTTGCAGATAAAAACAAGAAAACAACAAAAATCAATTAAATGCCATTTACGTTCCTTTTCGAAGAGTGTGTGTGTGCGCGCGCGCGCGCGTGTGTGTGTGTGTGTGTGTGTGTGTGTGTGAGAGAGAGAGAGAGAGAGAGAGAGAGGGTGTTGACTGTTTGAGGGTTAACGTCCTTTACAACCACATAAGGGTGATATCAATGAATGAGTAACGAGAAAAAGGTCAAATATGAGAGAGAGAGAGAGGCGTGTCCTTAGCATGTCGACCCACAAATATCACACGTGAATTATGGATGTACCCAAAAAGTATACACATGCACTACGCCTGAAAATGTTTCAGTGGCATGTTTTGGTTAATGTTCTACGTCACGTTCAAACACGCGGACTTACCGGTAGTCCGGGGTAGCATAGCTTGCGCCATGCCCTACATCGCTCAGTCGTCTAAGCTGACGTATCCGCGGCGTGGTCACATAATGAGCCGGCTGGCACGGGGATGTGCACAGTAGCGTGGACGGACCTCGACAGGAAGTGGGGGCAGTTTTTCGGAAAGATTTTGTCGCCCCCAGAAATGAAAGTATGGAGACATTTGAAATTATCTATAAAGCATGGTAGGCGTGTATCTTCAAGTAACCATTGTGTAGCCGAAGTAATGTCAAGCATTCTAGGCCAGGGCGAGTTCCCACTTTTTTTTTCTCTTTTTTTTTTTTTTTTTTTTTTTGGGGGGGGGTCTAAAACCTACTTGCTTTTGTTTTTGTTTCTTTGTTTGTTCTGATTTAATTAGTTGTTTTTATTGTAAACGGGAAGGCAGGATGGCCGAATGGCTTTCAGTGCTCGGGTCCTGAGTTCGAATCCCAACCGCGGCCACATATGTGTGCTGGCTTTTTTTCCCCTTTTTCTTGTCCAGTCTTTGATATCACTTATACGTAGTGGAAAAGGATTTTCCATGACTGCGCTTGCAGTCTTTCTTGTGAGCACGTGCATCTTGTATGTCTGTCGCTTCATTGCAATGACCTGTACTTCTGGGTTGAAAGCAGAACAAGAGTGAGCACTTCCCACTCCCCGGAGTGTTGGGGTGTCACCTCTATAGCACAGCGGTAGATAAGAAGTACTAACCGATCAATCAGATCACTACCGAGACTACACGCCGGGGAGCGGTAGAGTGTACTTTGAATGTGTTTCATTGTGTCAAGTAAGCTAGCGCCTATAAGCTTGCAGGACACATAAACGTGTTTAAACTGCAACTGCAGGGAAAATGTAATATCTCCGTGCGAGTTATGCTGGCGGTTACGCCAAAAAGTCTCCCAGTGCTCGTGACAGCTTCGACTTATCCGAAGGGAAATGGGACATTTTGTTTGAGATAACCGAAGTTTGACTTATCCGTTTTGGAGTACTTGTTCGACTTGTGCGTGCATGGAAAATTTAGTTATACAAAGCACAAGTTTGGCCGGGAATTTCTTTTTGCTTTGACTTATCCTAAGTTCGACGTAAGCGTGTTTGACATAAACGTATGGGCCTGTACTAGTTCGACTTATGCGTGGAAAAATTAGTCATGTCAGTCAAAGAACAAGTCTGAGTGTGCTGTTAAAAATCGTCCGCGTCTGATTGTGTTCTAGTGGTATCACATGCTTTCGACATACTGCTGAGTTGTGTCATATTTGTAGATGAAACATGCTCTGATTTGGACGATAGGTGTTGACGGCAGCACATGATTCTTTCAAACTGTTCCCTGAACTTTGTACCCGTCAGACAATAGAGATAAAAATTCACAGCACTGTTAGAGTACCAAAGTAAGATTACTGTCAAAGTAAGCACTCGACTAAATGAAGTAAAGGAGCATCCGCATAATCTTCCACTTTGACAAAATACGCGACGTAAATCACTACAGCTGAATAGGGACAAGACAGGAGAAGAAACGCCAATGACAGTAAGACAAGGGCAACTGTGACAGAAGAAGCCTTTCTTCACGATCAGAAATCCCTTGTGAATGACTTGATGTGAGTGTCATTCGAGCTTCACGCACAGATTTCGTCAGTGTCCACACTAACATAGAGTTGCTCACCACAAGAAGAGCAAATGGAAGGATGGTAAAGATAAGCATATCCACAACTGACCAGATGTTGGCATAAAAATAGTAGAACTCTTGTGAATGCATGCATGATGTGGAGTTGAAGAATATTTCTAAATCATAACAAAGTAAGATATGTGAGTGAAGAAGTGAAACAAATACGCACATAGCGACCGTAAATAGTATAGATCGGCGTCGGGTACAAATCACCCTAACACGGTGTGGACAAACAACAGACGCGGCCCTCAGTGCCGTCATAGCAACCAGCAGCCAGGGGGACATAACTCCTGAAGTGTACAACACCCACACCCCAACTTTGCAAGATATTCTGTTCAACTCGAAAATGTCGACATTAGACAAAGCTGAAAACCAACTTTTGAAAAGTCCGGAATAGAGAAGACAAGTGTCGGATACAGCAAGCGCCGTAAAGAAAACATTGACTGCATTTCCCCTGGACCGAATACGATAGAGAATGACGACAGTCATTGCATTTCCGAACGTTCCAAACATTAAAATAAAGGGCGGGACGATTTTCCACGTTAACAGCCAGATTTCATCGGAGGTAGATGACCCATCCGGTGTATGTTTCTGTGTGTCTTTCGTAAAATTAGATATTGTGTCGTTCATGGTTTGATACGTTGTGTTTTCTTCAGTATCGATGTGGAAAAGTAGGATTCACAAAACAGATTCCAACAAATGAAATTGTGATTTAACTGTCAGGTGTTTCCACTAAACAAAACAGCTGTGGCAATCCAGTCAGTGATTAGGATTCCATGTCTTTGACTTCGATCACTGCTGGCGGCTTCATGTAGTGTAATATTCAAGGTTAAAGTGTTCTGAAACATACAACAAAACATCAATGTGAATAACTGAGAACAACAAACAGGACTAAAGGGAAATAGTTCTTTTTGACTCCGTGTAAATTCGAAAGCAAAGTATGAAGGTATGGGACCAACAGGTAGAACTTTTTACCGCATCACTGTCGATACACTTGACTTGTGATACGTAAGACTTCTCGCCAGAAAATGGAAATCGTCTTTATTTTTAAGTGTGCAGCCCCTACCCTCGGATATCGAAAACAAGGAAAACACGTGCGCTACCCACACTCCCTGGTCAGGCATGCAGCAACAGGGTTTACCGGGGTAGTTGGAGGTTTTCAGATGTGGCAGGCAACACAGCGATGGTACACACACGCACAAGACTCAGTTGAAGTGTAAATAAAACTCCTCTGTCTACATTCAAACAAAGCAAGCTGTCCTAGGGGAAGAACAACTCTAACCAAACCCAAGGAGTTGGGGTGATGCTGACTATGTGCTACTGCATTTAGTGTGAGAACTCTTTTGCTCAGTGTGGAATCCGCCCATATGAAATGGTATATATCTTGGTTATTCATCAAACAGCTAAACTCTTTCTGAGATAACCACACCCGACAGGTAAAATGGGAAAGACTGTCAGAGATGTACAGAACACTCATGGCCTTCCAATGTTAACACAGTTTCAATGGCAGTATTGCAGATTTATAGTTGAAGCGAGTTACATAACGTGTTTTGTTTTTGTTTTTTTTTGTGTAAATTCATGAAACAGAAACACTCCCTCTACGATATTCTCACCCGATGTGTAAAATGGAAAACAGTGTCAGAGATTACAGAACACTCACCGTCTTTCAATGCGTAAACAGTTTCATGGACAATGGAAGTGTGGTCCATTTTATAGGTGAAGCAATTTGCAAAAAAGCAACCCTAGCGCGCGCGCGCGCGCGCGTGTGTGTGTGTGTGTGTGTGTGTGTGTGTGTGTGTGTGGTGTGTGTGTTACAGTCAATTAACGTGTGATCAATACAATACAGATCGATTTATTACACAGTATTATTGTATTATGTATCTAAAAATGAAATTCAAGTTATTCAGAATTTTTGTCTTATGTGCAATGTAAATTCTATGTCTACGAATAATTACTTCCACCTCTTCGAAAAATAACTTCAAGTTTCGACGATATATATCGCATTTGGTTGATTTAGTGGGAATCGGAAACACATGTGCACATAAATTATATAGTAATTTGCCTGTTTCCTTGTACATGACTATGTTTATGTTTCTACAGATAGTTTACGAGTGCGCACACACACACACACACACACACACACACACACACACACACACACACATCGTGAAGTTTCTCTCAACAAGAAAATCAACTATTGATATTGGTACTATACATTCTTTTATTGTGTTGATTTATTCATTCATGTTATCCATAAACTGAATGCAGGCATTATAAGAAATTATGTCAGAACCTCATAACAATTAGAGGAAGAAAAGTTTTTGAAAATGGATGTTATTTTGACGAATAAGCTTACCGCAATGAAACAAAAGAACGTTCAGGAAACTTCTGAAACTCGTTCGCAATTGTTCTCATTGAGAAGCAAAGTGGGAAAACACGGTTGGAAATTTTCTGTCGTATCCAAGTGGGTGCAGCAGGGAGCAACACATAGTACAGCTGAAAAGAAGAGGGTGGGTGGGTGTTTAGGAGGTTAACGTCCTTTTCCACCACGAGTGGGTGATAGCAGAGACGGGGCAACGAGAATAAGACCAGTACAAATATTTGGCTCCAGTCGGGATTCGAACTCACGACCGAAGCATTGGGAGTCCAACGCTCTACCATTCGGCTATCCAGACTCCCTGCTGAAAAAAGAAGAAGCTGTAAAGGACTACTCTCATGTCCTCACTAAACGACTTGACGGTCATGTGTAGCAGAATATCTATGTAGCGACTATCGGCAGTTGTCTCCCCCTGCCGGAAGGCACATCTACCCAGACTATAGGTTCCATGACACTTCAGCGCCAACATTTCAGCGCCACCATTTCAGCGCGACGACTTTTCAGCGCCGTACATTTCAGCGCCAAACGATTAGAGAGAGAGAGAGAGAGAACTAGCTAAACACATAAACTAGCTAATCACATTTTTTTAACAAGTTAAACTTTAATGACAAATTATCTTGCAAAGCAATCAAAAGGACGCCGCTAACAGCCACCCCCTCGCCCCCACCAAGCCCCCGGCTATTCACTCGGAGGGGGAGGCGCTGTATGGCGCTGAAATGTACGGCGCTGAAATGTACGGCGCTGAAAAGTCGTCGCGCTGAATTGGTGGCGCTGAAATGTTGGCGCTGAAATGACGTGTCACCCAGACTATATGGTTGCCCAGCGCCGTCTCTCGCTACAGTATATTACATACAAAAGTTTCCTGTAATACTGAAATGCAAAGATTTCTGAACGACTCGCAGTCTGCGTCTTCCTCCCAGTAAGCACTTTGGCTTCAAGACATCCACTGTTCCATGAAAATGTCATCGTTGTTCTCATCTGTAAAGATGATGCCACCTGGAGACTGTAAATTAAAACAAAATCCGCAGGCTGTGTATTTAGTTAAGGTGAACAGCCACCAAAGATTCTGCTTATGGCTGTTATCTCTGGTACAATCATGTAGTCATTCAGTGCTCTAGAGCAGGTACAAGCGAAACAATTAATATACCTAAATGATCTGTCAAACGTAGAATTCTGGTTCTTTCACGAGACAGATTAATCTTAAATGAATGAATGACGATGTTTGGGAAAATGTTTTGAATATCGTGAGTTTCACACACACACACACACACACACACACACACACACACACACACACACACATACACACACACACACACACACAGACGACGGAGGGTTATTACATAGACTCTCATTGTTACATAAGGGAGCCAAAAAGCGAGTATTGTGGGAAACATTGGCTAACACAGACAAATGCTTCTTACTTGGGTTTCATCATATTTAATCATTTGTTTCTTAAAGTTAGACAAATAGAGCGCTTGGATGGGCCTTCGTGAAACTTGCGTCAAGAATCGGTTTCATTTCGTCACTCAGGTCAGTTCCCAGGGTCAATTTTTGCACGCTGCAACAACAAATTAGAAATGAATGTAAACAGCCCTAAATGTTGTAATGTGAATGAACTGATAATTACTGTCATAGTGATCATGTATCAAGCACAAGCCACACCACCATTCTCCTAAAAATCATCCTTTTCCTCCTATCTTTTATATCGAAAGTTTTGTGCCAGAGTGTTTCAAGTCAGTTTGACACCCCTTATTAATTATTCACGGCTTGTCTGTCGTAAAGGGCTAGCCAGTGATAAATGTTTTTAAGATGTGATAATTCCTTTACTCTTGACACTTTTTGTCGACTGTAGGTGTGTAGTTTTTGCGTTTAAAAGAGGGCACTTAAAAAAAAACCCGCAGCTTTTAAGTGGGCGCGTTAGATTTACGGCGTGTTATTACTTGCACAGCCTCTAAAGTAACACCATCTGAATGTGACCAAATAATGATTTTGTCCTCTTTGTTTTTGTTGCTGTTGTTGTGCTTTCTTCTTCTTTTTGCGTTTTCTGTGACCTACCGATTGAACGTGTAGAGACGTCATATGTTCAGTGTACATTCTTTCTGTAGGGGCCTTTGTCGACTGAATGATCAACGGACACCAGAATAATTGGCAGGGGCGCCGGAACCGGGGGGGCAGGGGGGGGGGGGGGGGGGGCAGCTGCCCCCCCTGTACCCAAGCAGGGGGGGCAAGAGTGTCTTTTTGCCCCCCCCCCCCCCCCTGGAAAATCAGGTGACTATGGCAAGAGGGGGGGGGCAAAGCCATGGTCTTGCCCCCCCCCCCCCCTTCCCTACCTCTCCCCCTACCCCTCTTAGTGCTCTCTCCCTCATCCCACCCAACAGGAGAACTTCTGTTTTTGCGGACCGAAGGCTGTCCGCTCCTCTGATTGACCCCCCCCCCCCCCCCCCTCGCTTTTCACTTTTTTCGGGCAACGTCCTGGTTCGTAAAGGTTTTTTTGTCTACGCAGCATTTGATCCCCCCCCCCCCCCCCCCCCCCCCCCCCCCCCCCCCCCCCCCCGCTTTTCACTTTCTTCGGGCAACGTTCCCCCTCCGAGATTCTGCCCCCCCCCCTCCCCCCAACATCTTCCGGCGCCCCTGATTGGTGGAGTAATGAGCATGATTCATACCATAAGCATGCTCTTGGACGTGAACCAGCGCGTCATCTAAACAGCATGGTCACCGGCTTAATATGGTTTCCATTCAGTGAACTGCTGTCGCCACGGTCGTTCTTTTGGATGGGAGTCTCTCTCTCTTTTTTCTTTCTGTTTCTCTCTCACTGTTTTGATCTGTGTGTGGCACAGGTCCCTGAATGGAAACAATATACTGGGCTGGTGACCTTTATTATATATATATTTTTTAAGATAAACTATTCCAAACGACTAGCGTTATTCTAAACACTTGAAATCGATTTGGCGACGAAAAGCAGTTTTATTTACTGCCCGTCCCCAGTATGTATAGATTTCATTTGTTGAGATTTTCATAACTGGGCTTACTCCTCAGCTGTGTCATGTCCGCTATGCCCTTGCCATCTTTTAGTTTAGATTTCTTAGTTTAGTTGCATAGTATTAGACTTGGACATTACATTAATTTAGGATCTGTGTTAATATGTATGGATTATATGTCTAGATAAATTAATGTGTGTGCGTGTGTGTGGGTGTGTGTGTGAGCCAGAAGAAAATTTTCTGCCATCGACAGACAATAAAGTTATATTGAATTGAATTGAATTGAATTGAATTGAATTGAATTGAATTGAATTTACCATTACTGCAAATGAAGATGTGCCGAGTTGATCTCGCAGTGTGTTTACATTGAGCCTTCATCAGTCTTCATGACATTATTTTTTCCAAAAGTACTGTGTTAAAAAAATCTGTTTGGGGTTTCCCCCTTCCAAAAAATGTAACAATAAAAGTCAGAATATGGAGCGTGTATACCTGCAATGCTATCCTTTGTTTGTTTAATGGCTTCCGCTTTATGTACTTCTGTGACTTCTGTCTCTCACCCATATTTACTTTTCTAACTGTCCAATTCTGTTGGCAAGTTGGATAAATTCTATTACATACAGATTTTCAGTCAGTACGCCCAAACCCATTATAGAGTAAAGTGCATTCTCTTTGTGAAAAACAAATTCCATGAGTCCTTGCACACACTATTTTTGGTCTCTCTAATTTGTACTTTGGAAAACCAGTTCTCCTGTATTTGATATTTCAAAACTTCGTAAATCCTTAATACGCGTGCGCTATATACAAAGCAAAAAGTGTTCTGTAATACTTCTGTTCATACGTTTCAGCCGAGTTCTCAACTCGCTGAGCTGATATTAATTTTCACTTTCACTCAAGTTAGCTTAGTGACTGCATGTACGGAAATGACTGACGGATGAAATGCATGACGGATAAGTTCTTATCAAGAGGTTAAACCTTTTGTAGTGCATGATTTCGAATACTTCTGCTGTTGTCATTTGTTTTACTAGATTATTATGAAAGAACAAACTCTATTATCAGATTTGATTGGAAAGAGCTGGTGAGGCGTACTTACATTTCGTAGGATGCTGACCAAGTCCCTTTTCGTTCTCAAAAAAGCCGGATCTGCTGCATTTGCGCCGCCGTAACCTGATGGAAGACGATGACAACTGAGGTTAAAAAATTGTTGCCCAAGTTACCAACAAAATAATGCTCGCTCCAAACACAATTCTTTAGTCTGGCATACTTTTTCTATAAATGAAGAAGCAAATATCTTTACAAGATCAATATGGCATATGACTCCCATTCGCGTCGAAAGCGGCCTGCTTCGTGTGTTGAAAGAGAATAGCTCTTGTGGTCATCACAAAACTTTGCCAGAGGCTGTTGTAGGTTAGCAGTGTAGTCAACGGCAGAATGGGTAGGTCGTCACATGCATGGGGCAAAAGATCTGTCTGGTTGGGCAGGAGTTCGTCATTGAATGGCCGGCTTTTCCAAACTTGAACTGTGAGCAGCCGTGCCGTTATTGTGTTTCATTGCCAATGCATCGGCGAACACATTTCACCTATCGGATTTTCCTGCAGTACTTTCACGTGCAACCAGCGACCATAATAATTATGCGTTCTCAGAAATGCGCGTGCACCGTGCAAAGGGAAAGCACCTGTGTCGTAATGATCACGAGAGTTGTTCTACTGATGGAACTAATGAATATTACAGTGTGCAAAAGAATCAGTCTTTGCAATGAATGGCATTTATAGATTTAAAAAAAAAAAACGAAAATACTTTTCGCGTTTCTTTTGGAGTTTTGTATACATGGGCCCTTCCATAGAGTTGTGTACCACCTAGGCTACTTTGTCTTTTGCCAGGCAACTACGACGTCGTCATAATTATATACAATTTATCTATTTAAGGTTGCCCGTCCCTTCCTACACTCTGCGCCTCCGAGAACACCATAACACAAAGACAACGAAATGCAGAAATCAAAATAAATACGTTTGCACCTTGCAAGTTGACTTTACTCTGGAGAACAATCATACACTGAAAGACTGTACTTATCTTACTCTGTGTTTGTCACGACACGTGACAGAAGATAGCGAGAAATCAGACTGTATCAGGAGGGGGTATTTTCAGGCTGCTTGATTTGGAAGAGGTCAAGAAGATGGTCATGATTCTGACTGTGATAATGGCTAAGTTTGGACAAAGACGTGGAAGAGAGTGTTGCTGGTCAGTGCCTCAAGTAGAATTGAGAGTACCCCGTTTACTCAGTGAATCTCAGATTGTTGTTATGCACATGGGTGTGTATGTGTAAGATGGTATGCCTTTGTTCATCAAAATTGAATTTTCCCTCCTTTTTCTTTTATTAAGTATACAAAACGATAAAGCACGTGCCTTCAGTGAAGCTTGCTAGATAAGAGAAGTTTGTTTACATGTAGTCAGTTCACTGCAGTTTCATGGAGGCAGGTCCAGGCTAGAACAGTGATAAGCCGCCCCCCCCCCCACCCCCCCCCCCCCCAAAAAAAAAAAAAAAAAAAAATTGTTGTTTCTGGTATTCCTATCCCCCCCTCACCCCCCCCCCCCCCCCCCCGACCCTAAAAAAATTTTGGCTGCTGGAAAAAAAAAGAAGAAGAAAAACACAAGCACGACCAGTTTCGGTTTTCATACGCCTGTCGTCAGGGAAGTCGTGCGCCATCGCGGACCCAAGATTAGAACGAAATATGGTAAGATAGTGTGTTATAATATTAAATACAGTTTCACTGAGCATCATTTCTTATTAATACCCTGTTTCTTCTTGGATATGTGTGTGTAGGGGGGGGGGGGTTAAAAAAAAACCAGAAAAACCATACCTACCTACCCTATTTCTTTTTTTAGCCATGTTGTTACCAGAAACAACAAATTTTTTTTTGGCCTAAGACAGCGGTAGCCCCATTCTCAATAGTGCTAGTGGTTAGTGGTTAGGGTTTTTTTGTATCAGTGGAGGTCGCTGGTCTGGAACGGTCGGTGGTCCGGAACGGTCGGTGGTCCGGAACGGTCGGTGGTCTACTGGTTTAGACTTAGTCACCAATGCGAGAGGTCAGGCTCAAGTCCCAGTCGGGACGAAGAATTTTTCTTTCTCCGGGTGCTCCGGCTTCCTCCTTCTCTGCTTTGAAAATGTGAAGCCCAAAAAATTTAAAAAAATAAATGCAATTCTAAAATTCCTAAACTTAAATTGCTGAGCTGGCCCTTCGCATTCATGTCCAGTGTGTGAGAGAATGCGCATTATTCACGTGAGCGTGCGTGTTGGGTTTAACTCGGGGCGCTTTGAGAAAAAATATTTGGGATAAACAGCCTATATCAATTAGATTTAGTAGTAGTAGTAGTATGCAGTCTTACATGATTTATCAGCACCGTAACAGGGTTTAGTGAGAGGTCGTTCATCAGAAATGCCGGCCGTATTCATTGTGAGAGCAGGCAGTACAAGCAGCAGAAAAGCTGATTTTGGCAGCATCCCTTGAGTCTAAATAGAAAGAAAAAACGAAAGGTATCGAGTTATCACCCTAATTATTCAAATTTTCCGCATTTTTATATTCAAATGTTTCCAAGTACCCTGTCGAAATCTCAGGCATGGCATTATATAAAGCCCAAAAAAGCAACCAAAAAAAAAAAAAAAAAAATCACCTCCCGCGTAGTCTCGAAAACAACAAAATAAAATGAAGTTTGGAGAAACAACTTTGCAGGACGGGGCCGTTCCTCCTTGTTCACCTTTGCGAGTTCGTAACATACACATAGTTAGCTTCCATTCCAGCCCATCTTTACCTTTAGTAGTGTGACTGTTTGGCTCGGTCCTCACTTAACGATCATTGTGTTATTTTTTATGTGTCCTCTCTCTCTCTCTCTCTCTTCTGCTTCTTCTTCTCCTCTCTCTCTCTCTCTCTTCTCCCCGCCCCATGCATTTCAGGAAATTTGACTTTGACTGCTTTATAGTTTGTGAGATGTTGCATGGTTTTGATTTTGTTCTGTTGACATTAGGTGGCATCATGGTTGCATCAGTTACGTTAGGTTGGTTCGCGTCATGCTCATAGTTAATTATTGTCAGGTCATTGCTACTTCACTATGACTTGTTTAGTTCCCTGTTTAGTACGTTGGTTGAATTAGTAGCTGAGCGTTTGTGTCATGGCTGTTCAGCTGTGACTTAATTGACTTTAGTTAATACTCAGGCGCGTAGGAAGATGCTGAGAGGAAGGGGGGCCCACTAAGTCGGGTGAGCCATACGGCCGAGGTAAAGAGAGTGTGTGTGTGTGTGTGTGTGTGTGTGTGTGTGTGTGTGTGTGTGTGTGTGTGTGTGTGTGTGTGTTGACTGCCAAGGATTGTGTCCTGTGACAGCAGAGCAGGGGGGCCCCACCACTGGTGGACTCCCTCTTCTCTTATCAAAAGTAAGGGGGGCCCAAAGATATTCGGGCCCCCCTTCCAAAAATCGAACCGGGGCCTGGGCCCCCAGGGCCCCCGTGGTTCCTACGCCCCTGTTTAATTCATGTTATTGTTGTTAATCATGATGATTCGTAGTTAAATCATTTTATTATATATTTTTTGTCTATTTCATTTCTTGCATTTCTTTATGTCGATTTCTTGCGGTATACTTATGTCTGCTTGACTTGTGTTTTTCAGATGTACGTACACTGCTCCTTCGTGTAGTGGTAATAAAAGATGTGTTTGCGTAACACCTTTTGTTGACTCCCTCATTACCACTTTTGTGCACCTGCATACTCCACTCGGCACCACCACATATGAATAATAGTTGATTAATCAGAGGTCACCAGATTTATATTTGATGGGTGTGGTTTTTAGTTTTATCGTTCATTCCACATTTAAGCAAAATTTGTGACTGGAAGTTCAGTAACATATCGTCTGTTTGCACAAACACGTAAAAATAAAAACAAAAAGGAAGCTTGAATTAGTAGGACATCTCTTAGTACATCACAGTCTCAGAAAGATGCGAGGGCACATTTCATGGAAACATTTACTGTCAAGGAGCTGTTGCCGCGGGTTGAAAGTAGTCACAACTAAGGCCGCGGCGCGTCTTTTAACTCTTTGACGACGGAGCGCAATTTCTGACACACGATTTCCTATAGGAAATCGTGTGTCAGAAATTGCGCTCCGTCGTCAAAGAGTTAACACAACCGGCCACACAGCTGTACAACAGTAGTAAAGTCAAAATTATATCAGCACAAGGAAGAGTCACAAAACTAAACAAACGGATAGCACCATTACTACAATGCTTCGTCCTGGAGGCCAGACAAACATACTGAACTGGAACCAATAAAAGAAAACTTGTGATGCTCAGAGATAGCAAATGATACAGACTGACCTGTTGTGAAACGTTTCAGATTACAGTGTATGTCGATCTCACGCTCTGTCTCCTTGTAAAAGTGGCCTGCTTCTGTATGACCTGGTACAACCGTGTGAAATTGCAGACGCACAGTAAGTCTCATTTTGTGCCTTTTGGTCTGACCTACTCGTTGGCCCCTTCTGTCAAGCAGATATTTGATTCAATCAATGAAAAATCCATGTGTTCCGCCTCCGGTCACCTAGTTCGGACAGACATATCGCTTTTTCTCTATTGAGAAACAACTTCATGGGATGGGGCAGATTTCGCTGGGCGCAGCAGCAAGTTTCAGTGGTACAAAACAAGGCTGTGACGTTTCTCCAGGCAATACATACTTTCCGCGCACACTGTGACGTAACGAAATAATAATAATAATAAAGTAAAAAGGGTACATTTCAATGCACTCCTGTGTTTGGTAGGGGAAAAGAGCGTCCTTGAGACAAGATGTTACGGCGCGCATACAGGTGCACTTTATGTACGTGCTTCTCGGCATTGCCATTCACTCGACTGTGCGACAATCTGAAATACGAGACAGAACGGGAAATAAAATATATAGTTATAAGGGTTTTCACTGTACATAATATTATATACTCGTGAAGGAAAGACTTGTAAAGTGATTTGGGGGTGACCGGCAGATGTTCGTTCGTCTGTGCGGTTTATAATAATAATAATAGTGAGTATTGTATAGGCGCTTTACCCAATTTCATGAATCGGCTCAAAGCGCCGCGAACTGAACCCAACACGCACGCTCACGTGAATCACACACATTCTCTCACACACCGGACATAAACACATTACAATCACGTGGTGCGAAGGGTCAGCTCAGCTATTTAAATTTCGGAATATAGAATTGCATTTATTTTTAAAATTTGGTGGGCTGAACATTTCCAAAGAAGAGGGGGAGGAAGCCGGAGTACCCGGAGAGAACCCCCGACGATCGGCCCGGTTTCAAATAGTAGATACCGGCAGCTTT
Organism: Batillaria attramentaria; assembly: GCA_018292915.2. Taxonomy (NCBI): domain Eukaryota; kingdom Metazoa; phylum Mollusca; class Gastropoda; family Batillariidae; genus Batillaria; species Batillaria attramentaria. Next base: position 638,479 of record JACVVK020000137.1, on the reverse strand, counting down.
TAACAATATTTTCGACAATAACTATTATCACTTTTTTTTTTTTCGTCATCAAATGAAATGTTCTCGTGCCCAGATTTAATATTCACAATACCGCCTTCAACACCCATTTTAAAATTTCTTCCGGGATATTAGATATCTCTCAGCTTTTAACACAAATTAATATTTGAGTCGTATTTTGAGTAAAACGTTATTTAAAATACACTGCATTTTTAACGTTTATAAAACCCGAGACGTTACTTGTCTTTTAGTGTTGACACAGATGTTTTCATCGTTGTTTGAGTGTCTTGTCTATTAACACAAATATTTTTGTCGTGTTTTGACTGAAACTTTCAGCCAGCTGCTGAGAATTACCTAGAAGCCAGAAGTGACACAAGGACAGTAGTACTGAAATCCCATCATCTGCAGAACGGCGTAAGTGCTTATGAAAGCCATGGTGCTTAGTTTCGTTTTCCAGACGTCGTTAGTGGTATGACTTGACCAATTCTAGTCATCCTTGAGAAAAAGGACCCCTGTGTCAAACAGAGCTGAGCTGGCGTTGGACTCAGTGAATGAGCGGTAGTGTAGTATTAATGCAGCGGTGTCAAACGCTGTCGCATTGACGTACAGAAGGCCGGATAGACGTATAAAAACACACACACACACACACACACACACACACACACACACACACACACACACACACACAGAGAGAGAGAAGACGTACAGAAGGCCGGGTAGACGTATAACACACACACACACACACACACACACACACACACACACACACACACACACACACACACACAGAGCACACACACACAAACACGCGCGCGCACACACACACAAACATAAAGCTGTCCTGGGAGAAGGAAAACATCTAAACTCTGACCACCGAGCAGAGTGTGAAGTGATGTTAAGTGTCTATGTCCTCCTGGACACAGCGTGAGAACACCTTTGCTAACACAGAGGTGAAAGCCGCTGCTGCTAAGAACTATTTTAGATATAAACTTCAGCCCTGGAAGATGGACACACTTTCTTCAAACAAGGCCAAGTAGAGATGGGAATCAGTTTACTCGCTACCAAGACTAATCACAAACGTGCGCTTGAAGGGTAGAAATGGTATATATATATATATATATATATATATATATATATATATATTGGGAATTGAGCGCATGTTTTCGGCTTTAGCGACGCCTTTGTTCCTATTACATGACATTACACCTAGGCAGTTGCTCCTTCTAAATTATTTAGTCTTTTACCGCTGAAACCTCTTGCAGAGCTTTAGGGTAGCGACGTCTGCTAGTACTGGAGACGCACCAGATTATTCTGGGGCAAGCCTTTTAGTGCTGGCTGGGACGCTGCAGCCCTCGTGGGTAGCGTCCCCATGCTCACCCTGATGAGGGTCCCATTGACCCGAAACCATGGTCGTGAGCGGCTAAAATCACCAATTTATATGGCCTTGGTTGTACCGACCATTTTCCTCCCGGTGGGAGAGGAATGGGGGCCCTATGATGGTGAGGTACCCTTAGATCTGTTAGACGTTTCAGCGGTAGGATGGTAGGTCCCCCCCCCCCCCTCCAATGTGGCTTGTAGCCAATATAGGGCAAGGCGGACTTGTCCACTGGCATACAAAGCACACATCTCCTAGATCTAGGGAGCGCTCTCAGCTTTACTTACTTCCCCTATATATATATATATATATATATATATATATATATATATATATATATATATATATATATAGAATAAGAACAAAGGCGTTACTAAAACCGAAAACATGCGCTCAATCAGGTCAATTTGAAAGTAGGGGAAGTAAGCAAAGCTGAGAGCGCTCCCTAGATCTAGGAGGTGTGTGCTTTGTATGCCATTGGACAAGTCCGCCTTGCCCTATATTGGCTACAAGCCACAATGGGAGGTGGGGGGGGGGAGACCTACCATCCTACCGCTGAAACGTCTAACAGATCTAAGGGTATCTCACCATTCATAGTGCCCCCATTCCCTCCCACCGGGAGGAAATGGTCGGTACGACCAAGGCCATATGAATTGGTGATTTTAGCCGCTCACGACCATGGTTTCGGGTCAATGGGACCCTCATCAGGTGAGCATGCGGCGATACCCACGAGGGCTGCAACGTCCAACCAGCACTAAAAGGCTGCCCCAGAATAATCTGGTGCGTCTCCAGTACTAGCAGACGTCGCTACCCTAAAGCTCTGCAAGAGGTTTCAGCGGAAAAAGACTAAATAATTTAGAAGTAGCAACTGCCTAGGTGTAATGTCATGTAATTACATTTAATATAGAATAAGAACAAAGGCGTTACTAAAACCGAAAACATGCGCTCAATCAGGTCAATTTGAAAGTAGGGGAAGTAAGCAAAGCTGAGAGCGCTCCCTAGATCTAGGAGGTGTGTGCTTTGTATGCCATTGGACAAGTCCGCCTTGCCCTATATTGGCTACAAGCCACAATGGGAGGTGGGGGGGGGGGGAGACCTACCATCCTACCGCTGAAACGTCTAACAGATCTAAGGGTATCTCACCATTCATAGTGCCCCCATTCCCCTCCCACCGGGAGGAAAATGGTCGGTACGACCAAGGCCATATGAATTGGTGATTTTAGCCGCTCACGACCATGGTTTCGGGTCAATGGGACCCTCATCAGGTGAGCATGCGGCGATACCCACGAGGGCATATATATATATCTGCTTTCTTTCTGAGTCTGCCGTATTTAGACTGTAGGAACTGCTGGCGTTGAGATGAACGCAGGTTTTTAGGTAAGTAAGCTTACTTTGTAAATTTCACTCATTTCTTTCACCAAGTGAAGCAAAACAAAGTAAGTGATCGTCACTGCAAATGTTTGTGATTTTGTTCGCGTACAAATCACTTTCACTGTATGTGGCCAGATAACAGATGCAGCTCTCTGTGTTAATTGTCATAGCAACCAGTAGCCATGCAAACAAGACGGTTCTTGTGTAAACTGTAAATACTGGCATTTTGCTCGAAAATCTGCTGAAGCTTGCAATGTCTATACGAACTGCAGAATACAAGACAGCATGAAACAACCCAACGGACAAAAGACATGTATCAGACATTGCGAGGACAAAAAAGACATTTATTGTTCATCCAGTTGATCTATTCCATGATCGTCATATTTCCAAACGTGCCCAGAGATAAAATGAGTGAAGACAGAATTAAAACGATCATATCCCGAGCGTCATGAAGAGTTTTCACCAGGTCACCCCTTTCATCGTCAACATTCAGAAGGGTAGACACGGAAAGACTAGTGTTCACAGTTCCGTTTTCAAAAGACAGATTCATTTTCAAAGGCACAAGAATCAACCTTCAGGTACAGATGTAATAATTATCCTGCCTGTAGCGACAGGCGTTACCTAATAATTGTTTTGAAACTGTCGAAGCAGAACGCTGGATGTCCAAGGTTTTGCCAAGCAGAAATTACAAAAAAATCTTCATGTGACTTCTTAATTGTTCATATCTGAAAAAAGATTCGCAGATTTTGACAAAGCTCTCGGCTAAAAAAAAAAAAAAAAAAACTTTTCATATTGTTGAGCTCCGGATTAGTGTCCGCTTGCTGAAAATCAAATTATCTTTTTTCTTCTTCTTCTTCTTCTTCTTCTTTCAACAGCTGTGTCAGAGATCCAACCAAAATCCACAATCATTCATGTTTTATCTGTCAAGATCAGAGTCAGGCCTCACTGAGATTATCCGACACATTTCCCGTCAGGTGCAAGTGACGTGTCCACTAATATTGAAAGTTAGATACTGCACGTGTCTGCATGTCCCGACAAAAGCAGAGTTTCATATCCGCATCGCATGGGATTGGACAGCAGACACAACGAAAACAAGATGGTCTGACCAGCCCGGTATATTGTTGCAGTAATAATATCATTCAATGTAATTTATGACGCCGATTACGGTATGATATTTTCAGTAAACAGCTGTGCACTTAATTTAGGGGTGACAGCTGGGTTTGAGTTGTTTCTCTCTTGTAAACGCCGGTAGTTATCAAAGCAAGTCACATTCGCAGTCCACATGCGAGGTATCAACAGCTTCTGGCAGCATGCATCCCATGCTGTCAGTGATGGACAAAATAATTGTCTATAAACAGAAAGCTACATAGAAATTGCTTCTCAAGGAAAATAATTGTCCTTTGCGTTCTTGAACCGTTGTCGCCTCCCTTGAACCAGTCGTCTGTTTTACTTTCCGAGAGATGATGTTTTCATGCTAGGTAAGGCGGTTGAATGCGCGCGCGCGCGCGAGAGAGAGAGAGAGAGACAGACAGACAGACAGACAGACTGTCTCTGACAGACCGAGAGGCCGCCTTAGAAGTCGTCATTCTATGATTCAATAACACTGACAGCTGATTGTCCGACTTAATGCCGAGCTGGGTAGCGTTTGTCGAAGAACCCAACACTAATTTATTGATTGCTTTTTGGATCCACAGAAAACTTTCAGGGCCTTTAGGCCGGCGGGACACATGAACGTATAATCAAAATCTGTAACGCAAGAAAATGTAAAATCTCCGTTATATTGGCGGTTTTGCATCAAAATTAAGGGGCAAAACTTGTAACTGCCGCTACTTTGCGGAGCTAAATTTTGTGCGGGATAACCGCAGTTTGGTTTATCTGTTTTCGAGCACTTGTTCGGCTTATCCGTGGAAAATATAGTCATAGAAAGAACACGTTTAGCCAGGAAAATTTGTTTGCTTCGACTTATCCGAAGTTTTACTTACGCGTTTTTAAGATAAGCGTATGTGTCTGGATTCGTAACGATCCTCGGCTCCTGGGGAAAGCTAAGTTAATAGCGAACCTAGTTTAACATTATCCAGTTAAAAAAATAGAGAGAAACGAAAAAACAGAACTAAACAAAACAATTCAACAAACATAGTTATCCATTTCCCAGGCACGGCAGCCTCTTTTTGCTTTTCCTTGCTACTCGCGGTCTGAGAGCTGACCAGTACACTAACTAACCCCAGCTACCAGTTTATACAATTTGTAGTCTGCTAACTATTTGATACCGTCGCTAAATATCAAAAAGCGGAAACAAAGCACTAATTTTGGTAGTTTGGAATAAAAGTTAAAAGTCACTAGCGTCTGCTACCCCGGATGTACCTTTTGAACCAGTGCAGCTTGGCAGACGCCTTTTTCATAGAAACGAAAGTGACGTGTTTTCTGCACGCAAGTGCATCAATATGACACGCATACACAATGTTCGCGATGAAAATCACATTGAACACCTTCAGAGCAAACAACATGCAAACAGTCCCAAAAATAGAGTCATAGGATTATATAACGTCGCAAATAACACAGCGCACTGAAAGAGAGAGATGCCATTGAGAATATCACCAGGCACCCAACCCGTTAAATAAAATGTCAAGCAAAAAATGTACCACCATAACATGGTACTGGAGCCAGCTACATCCACATCCTTAATTCCATTATTTCAGAATTCATTTTCAGATTCTAGGTTGGTACTGTGTTGCCCGGACATGTCACTCACGCGAGTACCATTTGTAGTTCTAAGCAACTGATTCCAAGTTTTTGGTTTTTGATTTCTACAAAAAAACTATGTTCCAAACTTCGTTTCTGAATTTTGCACCCGTCAAGCAGTAAAGGTAAAAATTGACTGCGCTGTTGCTAAACCACAGCATATTCCCTAGAAACAATAGAAAACTCATTACCGTACTGAATGACGGATCTTCATAGTATTTCCGTGGGAGAAAGTAGCTACCATACAAGAGCAATATGGTCAGCGGAGCTGTAAGAAGTAGGAAGGTCACTGACAGAACAATTAACGTCACTGTCAGTGACGAGACTTTCTTCTCACGGTCGGTAGCCACTTGGGCATGACCTGTCGTCAGTTTTATGCGGGCGTTTCTCACAGACACCATCAGTTTCCACACTAGAATAGTATTACTGGTGGCTAATAGAACAAACGGAATGAATGAAGAGAGAAGTAGATCCACTACAGACCAAACGCTGTACATGAATGCTTCATATTCGTCAGAGATAAAATAACAATACTTTGAAGTACCATCCTTGGCAGACATCACATAATATCCATATAGAATGTGAGTGTGAAGTAACACTGTGAACAAACACATGGCCATCAGAAGGAGTCTTGATTTCCGTTCAGTACACATCACCCTGACACGATGCGGCCAGACAACAGAGGCAGCTCTCTGTACCGTCATAGCCACCAAAATCCACGGCGACAGTACTCCTGATGTGTACGAAGTGTACATGCCTAATTTACACAAAACTGCATGTAGTGTATACAAATCAATACCAAATACAGCTCTTAACCACATTCGGAAAAGTCCAGCACACAGGAGACACGTGTCTGATACAGCAAGCCCAATGAAAAAGACGTTCATAGCCGAGCCGTGTGAGCGCATTCTGTACAAGACAATTACGATCATCACGTTACCAAATGTGCCAAAAGGTAGGATCAAGGATGATATGAGTTTCCGCAAAATCGGGTCCACAGCTCGAATAGCCTTGGCTAGTTCTGTGAGTTCTTCGGTGTATGCAGTAGTTGAAACAGACATAGTATTGTTCACACTTTCTGTTGAAGTATAGTTCGCCATTGTTTCCGGAGGCTGGTAGCAGTCACAACAATGTTGATGTGAAACGATAATTAAAACACAGAGAAGATCTGATCCACGGACACTCAATGATCCAATGTGTATAAGGCCCAAGTAGTTACCTAATTGCTTAGTCGTTGTTCTTGTTGTTGATTTGACTTCTTTTTTTTTTTTTTTTTCTTTTTTTGCTATTCGAAGACGTTTTCATAGACACTTGATACTTATAGCAGTGGCAATTTAGATGCGACTTCTTCACTGTGGCGAAGTTCTGCAATGAAGGTTGATTTAGACAGGTGAGGTCTCGGCATTATAACTGAGAACTGAAGTGTTCATGAAGTTTCACGTCCACTGTAAGATAAATCGCCTTGTTGTCCGGTACATTCGGTTCTGGTTGTTGTTGCTTTGTTGCTGTTTTTTTTTTTCACCTGAAACAAATGGCAAGCCAATACTATACACACGTTTTCGACACAACACACACACACACACACACACACACACACACACACACACACACACACACACACACACACACACACACACACACACAGATCAAGTTGGTCAGATCAACAGCCCTGCTGACACGTTTTCCATATTGCCGGGTTTGCTCCAATCAGCAGAATAGAATAGAATTAGAAATATAGAATTAGAAACGCTATTGTTTCTTCATTATTTACAATCGCTTCATATAGAGTTGTCACGGGTGACGGGCCCTTGATTACGAAATATACACCACACGAGTTTGTTAATTTTGATCTAAAAAAAAACGTGCAGAACAAGTTTCTGTGGTACAAATGCACGTCACTGGCATACTTTGCAGCTTCTCAGATGTTATTGTTGTTGTTATTACTAAATCAGCACTTCAGTGACCCGTGGTTTTGTCATTCAGTTTGCACAGCTTCTTTCCTCACCCGACTTCTTACGTCTCGCGATATGAAAACAATGGTGGAAGTGATAATGTAAATCATGTGCAGCTTCAACTGAAGGAAAACAACAACAAACAAACAAAAAGAAACAATCAATCAGAAAGCAAGCCTTGGACACGACGCAGTCCTGGGTACTGGGTAGTAGTATAACCAAACACCCATTGTGCCACCAGGGTTTTACTGGGGCAGTAGAGGTTCTACATTTAGGGAAAGGAAGCGGTCCTGGGCAAAGGAAAACTCTAACCAAACCAAGCAGAGTTGGAGTGATGATATCTATGCCCGCGTGAGAACTCCTTCCATAATACAGATTTCCAAAACGTAAGTTGAATTGAAATCTGGTGTCAATTCATGTAACACATACACTCTTTCTGCAATAATCACACCCGCTGTTTTACACGGAAAAGAGTGTCAAGAGATGTACAGAACACTCACCACCTTCCAATGCTAAAACAGTTTTGCGGATAATGGCGGTGTAGTATAATTTATACGTAAAGAAAGTTACATAAAGCTAAACCCTACCAGACAGCGTGAGATGTGTGTGTGTGTGTGTGTGTGTGTGTATGTGTGTGTGTAATGCTTTGGTGAGGTATTTTTTGTGATATAATACTGTTGAAAAAAATAATTTAACAGATTACAGTACGTGTATTATGGTTGTCACAGATTTATTTTCAACGATTTTTTTACATACGAGTTGAAGTTCTATCATTGTTTCTATCATTGGTTAATCTCACCTGTTAGAAATAAAAGCATATCTCCTAGAACCTAGGAGGAAATAGTGTGTTGATTTAGTGGGATGCACAGAAGAAAAGATGGACATAAACTTTGTAGTAGTTTGCCTGTTTCCTGGATATAACTATGTTTATGTTTCCAAAAATATTTTACGATCGAGGTAGAACTATCTAAATCACAGTAAAAATATTATGCCATGTCATTACAGCGGGTAACACAGAACAAAGTAAACATTAACTGCCACATAAATTTGTCGAGCGCAGAATTCCGGATGGTTTATTATCGAGAGAGAGAGAGGGGGGGGGGGGGAGTAAAGCTGTTACGTTGAACGGATTCATTCCTGTAATTCCTTTCTGTAGATGTGGGCGCAAAGAAAAGAAGAGCCAACAAGGCTTCAGGCTCGCCTGTCACCTCCTGCTGCAGGTGATGAGTCAAGTATTATCATAACTAATTCAAGAAGAGGAGATGCGACACTGGCGGATCTACAGTTGACATAATACAGTTCAAATGGAGAAGGTTAGAAAGTAAGGGGGTGATATTACTGACATAAATTTCCTTTGTTTTCCTTAAATTTTCAGAGATGCTTAAAATGCATTAATTTTAACTTGTGCATGTGGGAATGGATAAAAGAGGCATGACTGGTATGTCCACACTAGGCGCGAAAAAAAACAAGATGGCCACTGACCAGCCCAATATGTTGTTTCCATTTAATCACCTGCTGTCGTCACGGTCGTTCTTTTGTAATGCCATGTATTCGGGAGGACACACACACACACACACACACACACACACACACACACACACACACACACACACACACACACACACACACACACACTACACTCTCTCTCTCTGAATGGAAACAACTGACTTGGCTTGTCAGACCAATCTTGGTTTTGGAAGAGAGACGTCAAGTTGTTTTCTTTGAAATCTATGACGTTTTCCTCATTGGGATGACGCATAATACATTTGACGTAATAACTTTGACTCGGATACAATTCTTGCAATGAAAGCAGCCCCATGAAAATTGAAGTGTTGCTGCTGCGCAGTGTAAAGATCGAATTTATACCGGCTCAATGTGTTTAACAGACAAGTCTGCGCGGCGAACGTTTTTTCACTGTGTGTTATGTCGGCTGCGCGCGCGCGCACACAGACACACACAGACATACGCGCGCGCGCACGCACGCACGCACGCACGCACGCAGACTTGCGCGAGCCGCGTTTGTGCATGTGCTCCATTGAGACCTATGTGGTGTTCTCTCACTCTACTATGCTATTGAGTGAGAGTCAGTGGGAAAAACAAAGCTCACTACATCAATGAAACTCCCGCTTTCCCCGTCTACAAATAGAGAACTTCCGAAAAGTGACGACACACCCCCACGTCAATCAAACATGACGTCGGCAAACTGACGCTGATACAGTTTTGCGTCAGTGCGCGTGTGCCTTTTCTGCGATGTTTGTGAGGCGTGTGGCTTGTGTAAAGGAAATGTGCTTCGAGTACAAATTTTCGAGTCAACTGACGACAACGGCTGCAGTGAATTTTTCTAATTTTTTTGTATATTTTTTATGGCACCCCAGGCTCATTATCTATGTATAGTAGGAGCGATTTTGAGATCTAAAGTGTGTTCACCAGCACTTTCATCAGGTACGGCTTACGCCAAAAGTATAAAAGCGACAACCTCCAAAATTCACTCAGTTGAGAGTCCGTATTCATGCTATCTATGTCCCAAAAATGGAGTGGTTTAGGTAAATATTACGCCTTTAAACGCCAGAAAGCCACTTTTTTTTTTAAAAGGGCGATAACTCGCAAATCATGTGTGCAATCGTACCTGGATCGGGCCTTCTTATTCAACAATCTTGATTCATTTAGAAATCCCAAATTTGAAATCGATCGGTTCAGTATTTTCGGAGAAATAGGCATCTGAACTGGGTTCACATGCAATGTCAACTCAGGCTCGGTTTACATGAAAACTATAAGAGCGACCATTTTCTAGTAGTGATTCTGTTCAGAGTCCGTATTCAAGCTATCTACTGCCAAAAAATTGAGTGATTTAAATAAATATTACGCCTGTACACGAAAGACAACCAACTTGTCTCAAAAGGGCGATAACTCCCAAATCACTTAAGCAATCATCACACGCTTGAAACGTCTAATGTAACATTTTGATATATTTGGATACCCCAAATTTGAAGCCATTCGGTTGAGTATTTTCGAAGAAACGGGCCTGGACACAATTCACACACGCACACACATCCGCACAGACGGCACTCACTGAGGAGGAGAAGTGCGTTCGGAACACCATACGCGTCAGCATCGATGACGCAAGTTTTCTTACGTCATTGTCAGAGTTACACTTGCAAAATCGTCTCTGCGGGAGATCGGCAGTGACGTGCGTTTGTACCACAGATGCTTGCCTATGAACGTGGAAATTTTAGCCCGTCCTATTATGTTGTTTCCATTACTATGGAAACAACATAAAAAAAAAAACGGTGGGCGAGAAAAGGACCAGAAAATATAGTAAAAATATCACATCTTCTCGCCCACCGTTTTTTTTTTTTTTTTTTTTCCACGCGCCGTGTATGTCAGTACGTCCGCAGAGTTACATTTTGTTTGTTTGTTGAAGTTATGTCCCATTTGTTTATGTCCTGAAGAAGGAGAAAGCCGAAACGTTGGCCTGTGAAGTCCTTTGTGAAAGTTAAGTGGTTTCTGTCCCTTTTATGTCGCTTTTATTTGCTTAACTTGTAACCACTTCGCAGTCATTACCGTTTCCTTTTCTACCTATCCTCTGTTAAGCTTCTGTAATTCTGTAACATTTTTTCCGGAGGCAAACCGGTTTGAAAAATATCAGAGACAACTCCCCCCCCCCCCCTCCCCCATGGTTCCCTGCAAAAAGGTTCTTTCTTTCAGACAGAAAGAACAGAGATACAGCCTTTTTGCCCCCCCCCCCCCCCCCCCCCTCCAAAAAAAAAATCGTCATCGATGAGCAAGTACATGTATTACTACTCTTCGGGAAGAACTCGCTCCCTATGTCAACACCATCGACGACGAAACATTTTGACTCGGCATATCGGTGTTTCTTGTACTTCTTGTTCAAGTACAAAACAACAGTAGCCTGTACCTAGCAAGCACTCCTTACTCAAATTTCGGACAGTTTTAACCAACACTTATCAAAAGTCGTTCTCAAAAAGTTCAGTCGAAGCTGGCGTATCACCGACATATATGCTGTTTACTGACTCGGCCGACCGTGGCAAGCCGGACACAAATCCCACTGCTCAAGTTCGAGACGGCAGCAGACTTGACCTACCAAACGCTGCGCTAGGAAACCCAAAACCTGTGACATAAAGCTGAACAGAATCGACTGTCGGTCGTCTGCTGTCGGCGCAGCGAATGGCAGCGGATTCGTGGTCTAGATAGATCTCCGATTGAACAGAAGCTTCTTGAATCGTTTGAATCATGCGTGCAGTTATAAAATGTAGCTGCTGGGGGAAGGACACTTTGATCGGTGTACATGTACTACAAATATTAGAATAAACTCTCACAAAGCTTCATATTTCGTGAAGAATCGCGACAGGAAGACTCCCGCTCGAACAGACCTCGTGCAAAGCGTCAACAGACTGAGCTGTGCTTGATCGGTTTTGCATTCACCTTGCAAATTTACATTTCCTTTAAAGCGTTAGCATGTTTGTTTGTGTCTTTAGTAGAAGTTTAAAACGTGTGTTTTTGTTTGGATTTGAGGTCATGTGTGAATTGACACCGTCTTGCCAGCATAAAAAGACGCACTTTATTTTGTCGGCGTCGTGGTCTGCCGACGTACAAACTCGTTCGTCTGCTATGTGCAGCCGCTGTCGACTGTCAGTTTGTACTAGGATAAACGTTCAAAATATACCATGAATTGGCCCCAAAAAGGATGATAAAGCATTTACACCCCATCAAATTGTGGTATACCGACAAGTATTTTGATCCAAGACGCAATCAACCCTTCGATAAAGCCCATGGTTGCTTTGCGTCTTGGATCAAAATACTCATCGGTATCCCACAGCTTGATGGGGAATAACTGCTAATTATATAGCGGGCAGGGTCAGCAGTACGCTACGCGACGTATATTATGCGTGTCCATAAACTTACGACAGTAACAACTACCGGGCCAAAAATAGCTGCTAGGCGTTGGCAGTATGTGACGTAAAGAAACCGAAAACCCTGCAAGAACTGACAGACAGCACAATGCTATGATGAGGCCAATGTGTCATTTCGCTACCTTGCAGATCATACTGGTATGAGCAGGATCTCAGCACTCGCTGTGTGCGGGCGGGTAATCCAGTGAAGTGAAGAAAAACCCCAAGAAATAGAAAACCGGACAGAACGTAGTCGTCACGTGTGGTACAAACAAAGGTTTTACTGCTTCAGCACAGGCTTTACCATTCAGTCATATGAAACTGACGTAGCAAACGGAAACTCTAACCAAATCACTGAGAGTTGGGTTGATTCTGACTATGCCCGCCTTGCCTTACTATGAGAACCCCTTTGTTCACAACAGATTTCGCACACTTACGTTGTTCGAAATCTTGTGGGAATTCATGAAACAGATACACGTTTCGTAAGATAATCACCCGATTGGTAAAATAGAAAAGTATGTCAGAGAAGTGCAAAACACTAACCACTTTCCAATGCAACAGTTTCATTGGCAGTGAAGTAGATTTTATAGAAAAAGCATGTCACTAAAATCTTCTGTTACCTTGCGTCAGCTCGTGCGCGCGCGTGCGTATGTGTGTATGTGTGCGTGCGTACGTAGGTGCGTGTGTGTGTGAGAGAGAGAGAGAAAAAAAAAATATACAGACGACAGTATTGATTTTTCCTGGAGATAAGTATACAAGTTATTTGCATTTTTTATGTGCAAGCTAAATTCTGTTCCTGTCATTAGCCTGTTTCCTGGTACATGGCTATTTTATTTTATTTTTATTTTTATTTTTTTGTTTCTGAAGATATTTTATAATTAAACACTTTGTGTGTGAACACACACACACACACACACACACACACACACACACACACACACACACAATTCCTGTCAGCCTTGTTATTTGCTATTTTTATTTGTTGATTTGTGCATATGAATATTATTGTACTTTGCCTGTTTCCTGGTACATGGCTTTTTGTACGTTTCTGAAGATATTTTTCGATTAAACACTTTTTGTGTGAAAACACACACACACACACACACACACACACACACACACACACACACACACACACACACACACAGCATGGAGTTTCCCACAGCAAACAAATTCAATTCCTGTCAGCCTTTATTGTTATTTGCTATTTCCATTTGTTGATTTATTGATTCATATTGTCCATAAAGTCAAAGCAGGCATTGTCAATACTTAAGTCATAACAATAAGAGGAACAGGACGTTTTGAGTGAAGATGTTATTCTAAAAGACAATATCACATGAAACAAAGGACCACTCGTGACACTCGTACTGGTGGATTTTCAGTGGAGGTGGAAAACAAGTTTCTCGAATAGCAAGAGTAACTATAAAAGTGCTACTGTATGATGGGTATTGGTGAAATTTGGTGACTTTTGTTATATCCGTTAAATTTCAGATTGTGGTGTACTGATGACAACAGCTGGCGTAAATAGCTGGCGTTGTGAAACAAACACAAGTTGTATGCTTATACGACGTAAATTTCAAATAATCCTGTAAATGTTTAAAATGTGCAGTGGAATGGACAAGAGTGAGTGAGTTTTCAGGCTTAAAGCAGCGCGAGCCACAGAGACTAATTCGCGGCTGCGTGTGCCTGCACTGCATGAACATACAAAATAGAGAGAAACAAGCAGCATTGTTTTCGTGACCGGTATACCCCACCCCAACCTCCCTCTCTCGCACATAACACTACCGAGATACTTCGCGAGCAAAAGAGAGAAGGCAAGGTAAGGTCCGGATTATCACTGAATGACGTGATCGAGAGTAATAATAAAAATTATTTGAAATAATCAATTTTTTGTAAGGACTCTCATCTCATCACATAACACAGGCGGTCATGTCAGACCATCTACTTAGCGATTCACTCTTTGACGACGGAGCGCAATTTCTGACACACGATTTCCTATAGGAAATCGTGTGTCAGAAATTGCGCTCCGTCGTCAAAGAGTTAAGAGTAGTTGTCTCTCCCCGCCAGACGGCAAATGTACCCAGACACAATGGCTGCCCAGCGTCATCTCGCGCTGCAGTGTTCTGCCTGTAATACAGCCATGGAAAACTTTTCCCGCCACCACCCCATAACTTGCCTCCAAAAGTAAAGAAGGTCCGCTAGCCTATCGAGGATTTTGGCATGCAGCAACTTCCAATAACAGTAACTGTGGTAAGTTGTCTTCTTTGTTGTTGTTGCTGTTTTTGTTTGGTTGGTTTGTTGGTTCTTTGGTTCGTTGGTTGGTGTTGTTTTTGTGTGTTTGTTTTTCAGCTGAGCTGGGAGCATTAATTTTGTCGATGATTCCCATTCCGATCAGGATGACTGCTTTTCAGATCCAAAGAAATCATCGTGTAGACATTTCTCTGAACGTTGTTCATGTGAAAAAATACAGGTAAAAGTTGACAGCATGCTTACAGTTTCACAAATATCGAAAACCGCGAAAAGAAAAACTAACACAAGGTTGTTTGCAGCGATTTTCTCGCCTAGCACGCGTGTGAAGTACTGGCACAGTTAACGCAGAAACAATAATAACGGACGACATGGTGAAATCCAATGTTGGCAGGCACATCCGGGTGACCGTCTAAAGGGACGTCACCAGTTTGTGCGTAGCAGACGCGTCATAATGGCCGCCGCTGTACTCGATACGTGCTACATGTGCTACATGTAAATTCGAGCTGGGGGCACAGTTCGCATGGGGTCGATGGCACCATTACCGAGCTCTGTAAGATAATCTTTGGGAAGTCACCACTGGCTCAACAGTGGCGTCGTCTGTGCGAAACACTTTCATGACACAGTGGGAGTTGATCATCCTGTGCACAGGAAGAATCTTTAAAAATCATTCTCCGATTCAGTAACACCGACAACTTGACCTACAGACATACTGCTGAGATGGGTAGCATTTGTCAATGCCGAATCTGATTTGGATGACTGCTTTTCGGATCCACGGAATAATTGTTTAAAACATTCTCTGAATTTTGTTCCCGTCAAACAATACAGGTAAAAATTGACAGCGCTGTTACAGTACCACATGAGACTGAAAAAGGTGGCAATCAAATATCTGACTGCTTTGGACAAATCGTTTTCCACACTGGGAACTAAATAAGCAGCGTACATAAGATACACGACAAACGGGCCGGTAAGGATTAAAAACGTCACAGAAAGAACCACCAAAGTAACGGTAATAGATACTTTCTTTGTGCGCTCAGACCCTCGCTTTGAATAACCTGTTGACAAGTTCATGTTGGCTTCCCGCACAGATACCTTCAATTTCCATATCAACACAACGTTGCTTAAAAAAAGTAAAATAAATGGAATAAACGAAGATATGAGAAGATCAACCAGTGACCAAACGTCATGAAAAAAACGGTAGTATTCATAAGGCGTAGCTCCACAATATACCGCAGTGATATTGCTTGTACGCTTCAAATCCATTCCATACAGAATATGAGAATGAAGTGCACAAACGAATATGATTATTGTCACTATAAATATCTGTGATCTTTTGTGCGTACAGATAACGTTCACGCGATGTGGCCAAATAACAGATGTAGCTCTCTGTACCGTCATGGCCACAAGAATCCATGCAGACAAGACGCCGGGTGCGTAAGCCATAAACAGCATCACTTTGCACGAAAAACTACTCATTGCCAAAATTCTTATTCCAAACGCACGAAACAAAAAAGAATTAAACAAGCCAGTGTACAAAAGACACGTATCAGTTAGTGCGAGGAAAAGAAAGAAGACATTCATTGCTGACCCACTTGACTCCATTCTGTGCAGAATTACAATGATCATAGTGTTTCCAAATGTTCCCAGGATCAGAATCAGCGGAGAGATGATTACAAACATTAAAACCTTAGCATCGTTAACAGCTTTCACAAGTGCACTCATTCCATCGTCAACATATACAACGGTAGACACAGAAAGGGCATTGATGACTGTTCCGTTCTCCAAAGAAAGATTCATTTTGAAGTGCACACTAAGTGAACGTTCTGTTCTCGGGAACACTTCTCGGGTGATGATTGAGTGTTCTCACTATAGCGGTTGATTACTGCCTGTATGCCGTCTATGAAGAATGTAGAAGCTCTGATGTTGTTCGGGGTGCAGTCATCACATGAAGCTTGGTAATAATTCACCTCCCTCGTTCAAATCTGGAAAGACAGAACAGAATTTTGACACAAAACCTATGTAGTAAACTTTCCATAAAATAGACATACAGTAGCATTTACATTTAACATTAGTCTGTTACGTAACCAGTTCCAGCACGAGTGCTTGCCCCGCAAATCTAAGGCGTTAGGCGCAAGTTCATGACGTTCCATCTGCTTTAAACGTGCTATACAATTCTTTACTAAAGTTTCATGGTTACTTCTCGTCTAGCGACCGGTCAATAGTCTTCGCGTGAGATGCGATGCGCGCGCTATTCGCCAGTTGATGCCAGCATTTCGCCGAAGAAACATGCGTAGGTACATCAAAAGGTCAGGGGTTTTTTTCGTGATCTCATTCTGGCCGTCATAGATAGAACTGTTACCTTCCTTAAAGCAGAGGCGTGTGTCCTTTCAGTGACATTAACTGTGTCGCTGTTTAGGAAAAAAAGAAAGGCGGTCAGGCCGGCTCTC
Source organism: Batillaria attramentaria (assembly GCA_018292915.2). Classification (NCBI taxonomy): domain Eukaryota; kingdom Metazoa; phylum Mollusca; class Gastropoda; family Batillariidae; genus Batillaria; species Batillaria attramentaria. Next base: position 621,441 of record JACVVK020000137.1, on the reverse strand, counting down.
ACTCTGTCTGTAGACAACTGGGGTTTTCCTGGCAGTATTTTAGCATAAGGTGACTGCATTCCATCTGAATATACATAACAGTAAGGTGCCAAATCCCACATGCTGGCCTACAGATACTTTTGCATTCCAATACTCTCTCTTAGGGCCGAAAGATCTCTCTTCCGTTTAGGGACGGACAATATGGGGACCACTGCGGCTTTTGCCGTTCCACTTGTAAACAGCGCGCCTTATAGATGTTGACAGCCGTCGCTGTTGACGGACAGTAATGTCGAGCTCCACAATTTACGGAATCTGATCAAATGTAGACCAACAACACACAACATACTTACGTCCGGCAGCATATAGGTCACTATGACTAGTATGAGTACAAGTGCACTATGAGTACGTTTGTGCCCTCCAAAAAGTGCTGACGAGACACGTCTTAGTTACAGATGTGTGACAATTAATAGTTTGACTATAACTCTTGAGTTTATCATTCTTATCTGGGAGCTCTCTAAAGCAGAATGCAGAACCTCCGCTGTTGAAGCTCTCTGTGATTCCGTAAAGTTTGGCGATATTCTATCTTCTTTATTGAAGTGTTGAAAAGAAAGAAGTGATCGTAACAGATCAGACCAAGCCTTTTTCAGGAAAAATGGTAAGCTCTCTCTCTCTCTCTCTCTCTCTCTCTGCAGCTAAGCGTTTATCCATAGAGATTAAGTGGAGATGCTAGTATCAGACAAAATTCAAACATTACATTCCAAAGCTGAAACTAATCATTTTAAACTTTGCGGACACATTTTATAGGAAAGAGAAGTAAGGTTTCGAGAAAAAAAAATGACATACAAATTAAGTTTACTATATTTTGTCGTTGTTTACTGATTGTCACAAAAATCAGAAATTCAGTTGACAGCCATTTGCAACAATAAATGAATAAATATAGGGATCAATATATAGGGATATACAGTAACAAAAAAATACCTATAGAGTATGTGTGTGTGTGTGTGTGTGTGTGTGTGTGTGTGTGTGTGTGTGAATCATTGGTAAAACTATCTAGATAATCGTAAAAATGTTATACAAAATAATTTATTACACCGATTACAATATATTTTTCGCAAATAACTATGCACTAATTTAGGAGTGACAGGTAGGGTTTTTTACTTTTGCTATAATCCGTGACTACATAGTTCATGAACATGTGATTTAGCGTTTGAGGAAACAGGAAATGATTGTCAGAATTTGCAGGGGTTTTTTGTGGGGGGGGGGGGGGGGGGGGGGCTATATATTATTGCCGGTAATACAGAATTAGCAGTAACTGCCACATAAATTTGTCGATCGCAGAATTCCTGCTGGTTTAGTATCTGTACATATTTAAAGATGATAAGTATACAAGTATACAACAGACAGAGAGAGAGAGAGAGATTAAAGATGTTCTGTTGATCGGGTCGTTCCTGTAATTCCTTTCTGTAGATGTGGGCTCAAACAAACGAAGAGCCAGCAAGGCTTCAGGCTCGCCTGTCACCTCCTGCTGCAGGTGATGAGTCAAGTGGCCAAGTCCAGTATTATCACAGTTCGTTCAGGAAGAGGAGATGCGGCACTGGGGATCTACAGGTCACATAATTGTTTGATTATATAATTATAATTATATAATCAAATGAAGCAGGTTAGTGAGTGAGAGGGCGAATATAACTGAAATGAATTTCCTTTGTTTTCCTTAAAGTTGCAGGTGCTTAAAGTTCATTTTTTTGTGGGAATGATTAAAAATAGGCACGTTTGGTATGTCACAAATGGGATCTACAGGTCACATAATTATGTATTAAAATGAATCAGGTTAGTGTGTGTGTGTGTGTGTGTGTGTGTGTGTGTGTGTGTGTGTGAGAGAGAGAGAGAGAGAGAGAGAGAGAGAGAGAGAGAGAGAGAGAGAGAGAGAGAGAAACTGAAATTGAAATAACTTTCTTTGAAAACGGTGGAAGTTTTGGTCTTGCAACCAATTTTCAAACTTGCCGTTTTGAAGAACAAACAACTAAACCAAAAAGGCCGAATGATCGAACATACTTAAACCTGGAACAAGAAACTTCACACACACACACACACACACACACACACACACACACACACACACACACACACACACACACACACACACACACACACACACACACACACACAATTACCGCATGCATGAACTAGTATGTCCATATTTATGTAAACGTGTGGCACCTATTTTTTATGATTATTTGTTATTTGTTGGCTAGTAGATATTTGAAGAGGCTGTTTTTAAATGATGCATGAGGCTGACCGACTGTGCCTAACATGGACAGGGAGAGAATTCCACAATGAAGTTCCGGAAAATGCTAAACTACTTTTAAACATGTCAATGCGGGGACGGGGAATTTTAAAAGTTAGTCCTAACCTAGAGTCTATAGATGTGGATTCTGAGAGAGTACATGAAAGATATTCCGGAACTAACTTTTTGCGGAGTTTGTACATAAACATTCCTTTGTTAAACTGAAAGTGACACTGTAGGGAGAGAATTGAGAGAGAGAGAGAGAGAGAGAGAGAGAGCGGGTATTGTTGGAATGGATTTCCTTTGTTTCCCTCAAATTGCTTGAAGTGCATTAATCTTAACCTCTTATATGGGAATGATAAAAATTGGCATGTTTGGTATGTCAGAAAATGGAAAGCTTGGCTTGAAAGGTCTTGTGTTCTGTGTCGTTCTGTCATGATTAGACTGATTAGAAGCCGATGCAAAAATCGTACTTGAAATCTTTAGATTACTAGGAGCCACTTCAAGCCACTACTAGCGGGGAAGGCCCAAGCCTTGTGTAATAGTGGCTTCAAGTGGCTCCAAGTGGTGTGCAGTGGCTTGCGTTTTTTTCAACGTTTTCTCATAATTATTGCGGGCAGGGCTGGGCTTAAGAGTTAATATCAATACAGTACGCGGCGTACACTGTAGCGAGCGACACACTCGTCGTGCCCATAAACTTACCACAGTGACAACTACCGGGACAAAAATAGTACAGTTTCCCTTTAATCAGAATATATGGCACTGTTATTAGTATGGTAGGGTCTCCCGCGGTTCCCGCCATTTTTCCATTGTCAGTGATCACGGCTCATGAAGGATTTTAGTGTACTGTGTCGCTCAATACATGGTAAGCGGCGTTCAATATTGCCATAATAACGTCATTGATCATTAAATTTTCAGCTCTAATTTTCGCTGTTGCTTGATACGAATTAGCGAGATGCTGGCAACACGCGATGAAGAAGTCTTCATTACGCAAGAGCTCACAGATCGCACACAAATTTAGCAAGGCTAATATGTTCTTTCGACAGATTACAGAGTGCATTGTCATGAGCACAATCTCACCAAATTATCGCACTCGCTGTGTGGGCCATGGAAAGTATTGTGATGATCGATTTGTGGTTGTACGGCAATGAAGGTATGTCCTGGTCAGTGGAAATAAAGGAAGTGAATGTACTACAGCACTGGCGTCGTCACTGTTTACAAATTGTCTGCGTGGGTTGTCGTCAGAACGAAATTTCAAACCTCTTGCACTTTGTAAAACACTGTGAAGACCTTTGTAGTGAAGTGAAGCTGCAGTAGTGGTACAGTATTGAAGGGGAAGGAACACTTCAAGAAACATGCAAATCTGAGAACACACACACACACACACACACACACACACACACACACACACACACACACACACACACACACACACACACATTGTACAAACCAATCCATTGACTATACGTGGATTTTATTTCAGTGTAATGTACTGTGTTTCTCTCTTGTAAACACCGGTGCGTCACCAAATCTACTCACATTCGGTATACACAGGTGTCTAGGCGAGGTACCAAACGCTTCATGTAAAACATTACTGCAAATAATATGCATCCCATGCTGCCAGTAATGGACATAACAACTACCTACAGATGCAGCTCAGCGAACTTGTTCTTCACGGGAAATAAATCTCCCTCCCCCCCCCCCCCCCCCCATTACTGTGCCACGTTTTGTTTGTCGTGGCTGTGGAGGTTTAGAAAAGTTCACAGGTTAAAAAAAAAGGTTTATGGACAGATCACAATAACCTCATGACCTTGACGTTTGAGCAAGGTTAACCGAGAGAAATGAGACGCGAAAGAGAGCTGGATACCAACCATTTCCTTAACAAAATTGTTTTGACATCAATGGCTGCTGTTTTATGAAAATTGTCGCCATTGTTCTCATCGGTCATCCGAAGACTGAATTTTTTGTTGAACAATGAATCCACAGGTTGTATTTTTAGTTAAGGTGAACATCCATCAAAAATTATGCTTATGTTTGTTATCCCTGGTACATTTAATCATTTTGTACTTTTCGGTGTGGAAAAATGTTGCTATTCGCTTATAATATATATATATATATCAGATCCAATTGTCCAAATCATTTCTCTCAAAATTCGTCATCTTCAGAATGCAGGGAAGATGCAAGATTCTGTCTTGATGTTGAATTGAGCTGAGACACGTTAATAGAGGAAAACTTCTCTGTTGCAGCAGACTTTTTTCCACAACTGAAAATAATTCTCTTGAATTCTTCCCTAAATCGTGTGCCTGTCAGACAATATAAGTAAAAGTTGATGGCACTGTTACTGTACCATAATATATTGGCAATGAAATATAAAAATGACAACACTTTGAGAAAAGAGGCATTTTCAAGGAGTTCGTCAGGCACAAAATGACCGAGGTACATCAGCAATACTGAAAATGGACAAGACAGCACTAGGAATGCTAGCGAAAGTGCGATAAGGGTAAATGTTATGGACGAGGCCTTCTTTTCGCGGTCAAGCGTGTTTTCTGAGGAGCTTGTTGACAAATGCATCCGGGCTTTGCGGACGGACTTCGTTAGTTTCCACACAAGTATCGAGTTGCTTACAAGTAGAAGAACAAAGGGAAGAAGAGAGAAAATCAGCAAATCTACAATCGACCATACACTTCTAAGAAACTCTGCGTAGTTGTCGAAATATGCACACATATATGACGTTCCTGTCTTTGTAAACGTCAGTCTAAACCCATACAAAATATGAGAGTGCAAAAGCATCACAAACAAACATGTGGCCAGCGTGAAAACTTTAGCGTTCTTCTGTGTGCACATCACCTTGACGCGATGCGGCCAGACAACCGATATAGCTCTCTGTATAGTCATAGCCACGAGCAGCCAAGGGGAGAGCACTCCTGTTGTGTACAATGCCCAAGCTCCAACTTTGCATGAAAAGGTACTTAAATTAAAAATGTCTATCTTAAATGTATAATTTAACCAGTTCCTTAAAAGCCCCAATACAAAAGACCTAAATCTGACACCGCAAGCGAGATAAAGAAAATATTCATTGCTGATAATTTTGATTGCATTCTGGACAGAATGATAATGATCATTACATTTCCAAACGTGCCAAACAATAGGATGATCGGTAGGAGTACGATTTTCAAGACATTGCTTATATTTTGCAGTGTATACGGTAAGTCTGCCATGTCTCCTTCAGTATTTGCCACAGTCGCAACAACAAAAGTGTTGTGGTCAGTTATGTTTTCTACAGAGGCATCCATGTCAAATGTAACAGTGGACCAGATAATCTTATTTGTTGTTATGTGTTTTTGATGGTGTCAAACGTAACAGCTTATTTAAAACTTAGGTGTTTGTTATTTGTAGTGAGAATGTTCTTTGTCAGTCAGGAGACTGAAAACAGAGAACACGTTGGTCGTGCTCCAGGCAGGCTTGTCAGAACAGGGGATTCACACCAAGCGGTTTTGTTTGGAGTGCTGTAATTCTTCTCGTCTTGGTCAGTTCTGGGAAAACGTCTGTTAGCACAATGTTGCCTGACATCAGACCCTGAAATCACACACACACACACACACACACACACACACACACACACACACACACACACACACACACACACACACACACACACACCATTTCAAGGGGTTTTTTGTTTTTGTTTTTTACAATAGTAACGGAAAGAATGTTATCAAATGGGCTGATTTTTCTACTTTTAGAGACAATTTTCTGTGGTACAAATGCACGTCACTGGTATTCTTCACGGAGACGATGATGGAAGTCTAACTCTGGCAATGACGTCGGAAAAAGTATGATTATAGCTGACGCGTAAGGTTCACCAAGACGCATTCTCAGCTGTATGCTACTTCTGTCTGTCTGTATGCGGGCTTGTACCTTCGTAACTACTCAACTGATTGGCGTAAAACGTACGAAACTTAGAGTCTATGCTTTTGGAGTTATACCCCTTTCGGCAAAAGTCGTTTGTCTCGCGTTTTCAGTGGTAAAATCCGTCTTTAATGTTTGTCCCGCGTAACGCCACTGTACCCGTGGCTAGTTTCTTGATACACTCAGTATCATTGCAACGAATATTTTCAACAAGGTACACTGCACTGACATCATCATACCCTGGGGAAAACATCTTTTTGTAATTATTAAAAACAAAACAAATCAAAACAACAACAAAAAACACTAAAAGCACTTAACGGTTCTACGCCGATGCCCACTTCATGGACCCGCGGTTTTGTCATTCTGTTTGCACAGCTTCTTTCCTCACCCGACTTCTTACGTCTCGTGATTTGAAAATAATCGTGGAAGTGAAAACTTGAGTCACGTGCAGTTCTCACATTGTCCCCAGCTGCCTGCGCCGAACCAAGCAGGGTCGGGGTGATGTTGCCTATGTCTTCCTGGACTTCTACGATATTCCCACACGATGTGTAAAATGGAAAACAACAGTGTCAGAATTGTACAGAACACTCACCACCTTCCAATGCTGAAACTGTTTCGCGGACAATGGCGGTGTAGTAGATTTTATAGGTGAAGGGAGTTACAAAAAGCTATCCTGTGTGTGTGTGTGTGTGTGTGTGTGTGTGTGTGTGTGTGTGTGTGTGTGTGTGTGTGTGTGATGCTTTGGTGAAGTTTTTTTTGTGTGGATAAAATACTGTTGAAAATTATTCATTGAACAGATGAAAGTATTATGGTCCCAAGAGATTTATTTTCAACGATTTTATTTACGTACGACTTGAAGTTCTGTTAGTGATTGACCTCACCTGTTAGAAACAGGAGCATGATTTATCTCCTAGAACTTTGGATAAAACATTTTGTTGATTTAGCGGGATGCACATAAGAAAAAGTCACGTATAAACTTTGTAGTGCTTTGCCTGTTTCCTGGTACATAACAATGTTAATGTTTCCAAAGATAATTTACGATCGAGTCAGGAATATCGAAATGACAATATAAAATTATATATTATTCAAAGTGATGTATCACACCGATTACGACATTGTTTGTAAATAGCTATTCACTTAAGTATGGGTGTCAGCTGGGGTTTTTGTTTGTTTGTTTGTTTGGTGTTGTATTTTTACTTTGGCGTAATTTGTGTCTGTATAATTCTAGAATATGTGATTTAGCGTTTGAGGAAACGGAATCTGATTTTCAGAATTAGCACCCTTCTACTGGGGTGTTGGGGAGTTGGGGGGGGGGGGTATATTATGGCCCGTAACACAAACAGAAATATTATTATTGTCATATATATATATATATAACATACAATTGTGAAGCACAGAATCCCGGCTGCCTTATTATCTAGAAGGAGGTGTACATATTTTTGAAGTTGATAACTAAACAACAGAGAGAGAGTGAGAGAGAGAGAGAGACAGACAGACAGACAGACAGACAAGATGTTATGGTGAACGGGTTCGTTCCTGTAATTCCTTTCTGCAGATGAGGGCGCAAACAAAGCACAGCCAGCAAGGCTTCAAGCTGGCCTGTCACCTCCTGCTGCAGGTGATGAGTCAAGTGGGCAAGTCCAGTATCAACACAGTTCATTCAGGAAGAGGAGATGCAGCATTGGCGGATCAAATAAAGCAGGTTAGTGTGGGTGAGGACGTGGTATTCCTTTTGTTTTCCTTCAACTTTCACAGGTGCTTAAATTGCAATAATTTCAACCTCTGTTTGTGGGAATGGTTAAAAAGAAGCGTGTTTGGTGTGTCAGAAAATGGTAGGCTTGGCTTGACAGGTCTTATGTTCTGTGTCGTTCCGTCATGATTAGGCTGACATGGTTACAGTCGTGTAGTTTAACTCATAAAAGCCCATGCATAAATATCATTTTCACCTGAAATCTTCAGATGACCAGGAGCCAGCTCGAAGTGCTATTACGCAATCTACAGCGGTCTTGGGCCTATCGGGAAGGCCCACACAAACACACACGCCACGTGTACATTGTTTCTACATGGTGAGCGAAAAGGCGACAACACCCAGCTGATGCAGCAAGACTTCCAGCTACTGTCAGCTGAATGAAGCAGGCGATGAGTCAGGTGGGCAAGTCCAGTATTATCAAAGTTCGTACAGGAAAAGGGGCTGTGGCACTGGCGGATCTACACGTCGCATGATTGATTATATTGTATTTCTTCAAATGCGGCAGGTTACGGAATATGTTGACCGGTATTCTTAAAATAGTTTCCTTGCTTGCTTTGAGTTTCTATAGAGTTGCTCAAAGTACAGCTCACCGCTATTTATGAGAATAGTAGAAAAGAATCCGGCATGGTTTATGTGTTCAAATATCACAGGCATGGTTTGACTGATGTTTTGGAGCATGTTCTTCAAGTTTGCAGACCTAAATACGGAAGTGCACAGAAGTACTTAAAGGTCTGCAATCTCAGCAAAAAGCCGCAAACGCTGCGCTTTTTAAAACTGCGACTCCTTCGACTGTGCATAATCCATGCAACTATCATAGTTGCAGAGTTTTCAGCGCTTCGAGGACCCAAAAAAAACCCAAAGAACGAGTTTGCCGTGACATTATTTGGCTTTTGGTCAGTGAGCGAGACACATCGCTACAGTACCTAGGGGATGTTGAGTGCTGCACGATCTTTCTCGTTCAGTGTCAAAACACAAAAAGGGCTGTGAAATCAGGCTGCCCTTGGCTTTTATTGAGGTTTCAGGGACGCTGAAAACTCTGCAACTGTGACAGAGTTGACTGTGCTTGCACGGTCGACTCTGTAATTTTTTTTCCACACTTCGGAAAGCTTTTTGTTGGGAGTTTAGATCTTAAGCCCCCTGGCACACGCTGCGAGCCTGCGGAGCCTTCACACGTTGGTCGAACGGTTTTTTTGTTCACAAGCTACCAGCATTCAGCGAGCGGACTGCGCCACCGGCTCGGCATTGGCCAATACACAAAGAGCAAAAGTACTCCCAGAATGCTACAAGACTAATGCACACTTTCCGTAGTTTGGAGAGAGCGTTGACATGAGCAGAACTCGCTTGGAAGAAAGACTCGCTGAGTGCGCCGCGGTAGGTTTTGTCAGTTATCGATATTTGATCATACGGCAATAAAGACGCGGGATAACACTGCTCAAACTGCGAGCACACACACACACACACACACACACACACACACACACACACACACACACACACACACACACACACCGACGACGGAGGGTTTTTTCATAGACTCACTTTGTTACACAAGCGCATGTTGCTTTCAAAAGACCATTTCCTGGTCAATGTTTCCTGTGTCAATTAAAGTTTTAAGTTTGAATTTCTAGATAATTCATCGGCTGTCCGTTACTTTTATCCTCAACTATAAGCAGACGTATAGATGTGGGTAGTCAAGTTTATGAAGCATCTTGAACAAGCAACATTCTGGTGATAATTGTAACACGGAGCATTGCTTGTAACGGAAAGCAGTGGCCTATTTTTCATATTCTCCGTTACCATCCTAAATGGTTCTTACATGAAAACGATCTGCTCTCTAGCTGATGTAATTTCCGGTCTGTGGGTAGAGGTGGATCAGGAAGTATTTGCTTCGCCGCTCTCCTTTGGAGGGGACTAATCCTCTAGCGTTCCCAACAGGCGGTGTTCAGTGGCTGATTTCGAACTGACCGGCAGAGAGTGAGTGGACTGAGGTGAATGTTCTGGCGTGTGGCGATCATCATAATTTGTTTTGATGGGATTCAGCACCATTTAATGAATTTCACACCAGTTTGCAACTTCACACACACACACACACACACACACACACACACACACACACACACACACACACACACACACACACACACACACACAGGGTATCAGACAAACATTTCTTGTTTTGTTTTGTCCGTTTTTTCTCAAAGTTTGTATTGAGAATTTTGATATTTTGGAACTCTTGCACTCATCGTTTTCTTAGAGTCTCTTTGGTGATGACGCCAACAGAACTGATTAAAGCAGGGCCTGTTTGAGACTCTTGGGCCGCGTTGCTACATGCCTCTAGTTTTTTTTATTGTTGTAAACGGTTAGGATTTATATCTGCGCCGATTTACTATTTGCAGTCCAGAGTTATGGTGGCGATTTGTCAGTCAGATGAAAAGACTCACAAGTAGATCCTCTTTGCAATGCTCAACATAATTATATTTATGCAGTCTGCTGTCAAAATCAGACCAAACTGGAAACTGGTAAATGGTGACATATAGTCTTCAAGACGTCACATTAGCCCAATGACTAATATGTAAACGTACTGCAGTAGATTGGAAGATATAAAGATTAAACACCTCATTCATGTGGAAAATTTGATCTGCCTCAATTCAAATCTGCTGAAATTGCAAGTTGTGATTTTGATTCAGCGTATTAAATCAGAAGTCCAAAATATCTGCAGCACTTGGAAGTTTACTGAGTTTCTGTTGAAGACTGTACAGTCACTATTACACTTCGTCATAAATCGTACAAAATCTACATAGAAATATTCTGGAAAAAAAGGTTTTCGCGTGAATTTTATAGATTACCTATACCAGAGCCCAAGGAGGAAAAGATCCCAGCTAGCCCCGTCCAGTTTAGAACCAGAGACTTTGCAGGAAAACCTAAGCAGCACCATGTCAACTTCATTACTTTGCACTGGCAGTTCCCAACTATCTCCTAGGAAAGCAAGATATCCAATCGAGGATTTTGGTTGTTGGAGTTTTGTTAGTTTTTTTTTTTTTTTTTTTTTAGGGCTTTACGCCGCGCAAGCAACATGGTTGTTGGAAACCGTGAACGTTACAGTGAAATTGTATTTTCGGCCCACTGTTCGTCCAGCTCACCATGCATTCTCTGTATTATGACATTCTTTTTCATGGTGAGGTAGGCCAGCAGACGACCAAGGCAAAGGACATAATTATCATAAGCCACACTTTCTGACAACTTCTTCGCCTCACACGGAGCAGAGCACTTGAGTTTACTTGTGGCACATAAAACAATGTCAGAAAATATATGATATTGCATATTTACCTGTCTTAGGGGAATACTGCCGAGGCCCCTCTTTATCCGTGAAGGAATCTGTTCAGCCGCTTTAAGGCCAGATTCTGCATGGACTAAACACAAACATGAATATGATTTTGTTATTGTTTTTTGTTTTTGTTTTTTTTTTTTTAATTCATGCGCAGATCTCTAAATGTCAACAACACAAAATTGCGTTACGCGCGCGCCCGCACACACACACACACACACACACACACACACACACACACACACACACACACACACACACGTGTATTGCAGCGATGTGTCGGTCATGAAAGTGTTAAGTTTCACTTGGTTCACATTGTGGAGGCCATATTTTCGGATTTCATCACCGGAGGCAGGAAACAGTCGTTTGTCTGCTCATGTGTTGCCTTTTCGTCTGCCCGTGTGTCGTGCGTGTGCTCGGCTCGTCTCCTTCCCGGCGTTTTGTGGCGATGTTGGTGGCTATCTGTCTTGTTTACACATTTCCAGGTAGCGTTTGGTTTATTGTTTTGCTGTTCTTTGCATTGTCTTTCCAAATGCAGTCAGCATCACCTCATTTTCTTTAAAGCCATTCTCAGCGTTTTAGTAAAAGGTCAGAAATCTCCATTTCAAGGCTTCTGACCGATGACGTAACTGGTGTGTTTTTGTGAACTCGTAACGAATGAGTGGGTTATGGAAAGTCATAACCCATACTTTCGCTCGCTGTTTTTTTACCGTAAAGCACTCGAAGTTAACTCACTGAAAATCTGCACTGGCGAGTGGTGTAAATAATTTTCCCAGTTCAGTATCCCCGATTACGACAACTACACCACACTCGTGTGTTGAATTCGACGGAGAATCATGACAAACCAGATCGCGCTTCTTTTTGACTTACGATAGCCTTTAAACTTAGTACTGCCACACGGCGCCTTGGCATGGACCAGACGCTGCAGAGGACTGCTTGCTGTCATTAGCACCAGAAGAAACAGCAGAAGCGGAGTTGCCTTCATAACGAAACTGAAAGAAAGGTGGAAATTACCATGTATAAAATTAATCGATTTAAACTTCTTGCATTAAATTGTGTTTGTTATGCACATTTCAAAGTGGAGAAGAAGTGTCAAGCGTAATTTGAATAAGAGATTACATTACTGTAGATTTCGTGAATTGGAGAACTTATTCGTGTAATATTAAATACATACTTGAAAGCGCTAAATCCAACATTTCTAGGTTTCATATGGGGACACCTCTGCTTCAGAACAGTTGCTCTTGTGACCACGCCTGTGCGCTCGAAACAGACAGAGATTAGTAGAGCTTCTGACACACACTGACGTTTGATGGCCTCGCAAACAAGGAAAACTCAGCCGCCATGCCTATCTTGTCGGTTGCTCGGTTGTTAGTGAGCTACAAGGTCGAATGTATGGTCACCACACTCTCGCTGGCTACTGGCTACTGCGTTTTGGCGTCAATCAAGTGAATGCAAACCTGTCTGCGCATGTGTCTAAGTCGGTGTAAGTGGAGTAAGTGATGTTGTGGTAGGGAGTACGAACGACGAGTGACACACACACACACACACACACACACACACACACACACACACACACACACACACACACACACACACACACACACACACACACACACACGACGGAGGGGTTATTACATACAAGAAAAAGAAAAATGTTCTGACTAGCCCAGTACGTAATTGTTTCAAATCAGAGAGAGAGAGAGAGAGAGAGAGAGTGAGTGTGTGTGTGTGTGTGTGTGTGTGTGTGTGTGTGTGTGTGTGTGTGTGTGTGTGTGTGTGTGTGTGCAAAGTGTGTCTTTCTCCCCGATAGTGACATGACATAAAATGATTCTGACGACATACAGCTTACATGATTAATTCGAGCAGTTTATCGAGGAATTAGTCTTTCGCCGTAAACCACTCGAACTAATCGTGTAAGCTGTGTTTATACCAAGGAACATTTTCTTTTCTCTTGGAAAAGCCAATTTAGTGATCAAGTTCTCATTTTTGACAGACCTTTTTACATAGACCATTCCCACCGACATCGCGAAAAGAAGTGAAAAGAAGTATGTAGTTCCATTCAAAACCACCGCGTACTGTCTTGTTTTACGAGTTTGACGAACAACATTAATTTTTATGTGAAGATGGCACTGTTGAAACAAATTGCCATCACAGTACATACAACCATGAAAGAAAAATTTCAAAGTTTACTAGCTGCTTGTGTCGGTAGAAGTAGCTGCTACCCTCCGTAGCGAAGGAGGCAAAAAGTGTACACGTGGGCAGCTTCAAACACACTCAACATGTTATTCTCCGGACGAGCTTCCGGGATATCAGCATCATATTTTGGGTATGCTTATCTTACAACGTGTGGATTAGGAGCTAGAAGAAACTGTACATGAGAACACTGTGGAACTTACCTTGGTTCTCTCACAGTCTGCTTGAATCATACGAGGAAAGTCCCAAAAGTATAAGTGCACGCCGAAGTAGCTCGTGGATTACTAACACAGAGACGCTGACTGCGCAGAATCTCATTACTGCTTTTAAAATGTTTAGCATATGTCGACCTCAGCATTAGGCCTCTTTATCAAACAGAGACCAATAATAATTATATCTGATATTCCACTCCAAAGTAAAACGCATATTTCGAATTTAGTGTAACAATCATAGCTTGCAAGCATTACCAAAAAAGCTGCGTAGGGATGTAGACGTCAAGTCATAATGTCTGGCTTGTAGCCATCGCATATTTTGTGAAAGTCGACATTTTGTCTAAGTTACAGCAAGGACCCTAAATCACCAAGGTCGTTGATTACAGTCCATTGCCTGTCGAAACGAATAAATTAATTTATTTTATTTATTTTATCTATTTATTTTATTTATTTATTTTATTTATTTATTTTATTTATTTATTTTTTATTTGTTTTTTTATTTTATTTATTTATTTATTTATTTTTATTTATTTATTTATTTATTTTTTTTGGGGGGGGGGGGGGGGAGGAGGGGGTGTCCTTGAGACAAGTTCATTCAGAGTTCACTTCTTGTTCTCTGCTCGAGTAGATTTGGTTCCTGCTCGTGTGGGTGTATGCCCTATATCCTATTCCCACCCATGTCTGTCACCTTTGCACACGCAGGAAATGTAATAGCTCTTAGAGACAGTGTGAAAGTGTGAAACGCGTGCTACTGTTTTTTTTTTGTTTTTTTTTGAACGATATATATTATCTATTATCTAATTACTACTTCACAGATGATGTAGTTTGGACGAGCTATCGTAATCCTTTTAATCGTTCAAAAGGGTTAAAGACAAAAAAGGTATTCAGAACAACGCAGGTGACAGGTGATTGATTTATTTCACTATTGGTACATCCTAAAGCACATACGGAAATGTTCACGCTGTTGTGATTAAAACTGATTTTGAAAATAATAAAAACGCTGTACACGCATGCATTGCAAAAATTAATGGTCTCCATCAACCTGTACACTATATGTTTTCGAAGGAGCTTCACAAAAACCATGTCACTAAGATAGAATTCACAATATCAAAATACTTACGAAGGGGATATGCGAGGAGAAAAGCTAATGAAATCACATAACAGGGGCGCCGGATGGCAGAATCTCGGAGGGGGGAACGTTGCCCGAAGAAAGTGAAAAGAGGGGGGGGGGGGGCGATCAAATGCTGCGTAGACCAAAAAACCTTTACGAACCAGGACGTTGCCCGAAAAAAGTGAAAAGCGGGGGGGGGGGGGGGGGGGGGGCGGGGGCGGGGGGGGGGGGGTCAGAGGAGCGGACAGCCTTCGGTCCACAAAAACAGAAGTTCTCTGTTGGGTGGGATGAGGGAGAGAGCACTAAGAGGGGTAGGGGGAGAGGTAGGGGAAGGGGGGGGGGGCAAGACCATGGCTTTGCCCCCCCCCCCCCTCTTGCCATAGTCACCTGATTTTCCAGGGGGGGCAAAAAGACACTCTTGCCCCCCCCCCCCCCTGCTTGGGTACAGGGGGGGCAGCTGCCCCCCCCCCCCCCCCCCCCCCCCGGTTCCGGCGCCCCTGCATAAACCTACATCTTGCCTACAGATAGGCTTATCAGTTACCCACATTTCTACAGTCAAGAGAACACACAAAAATTCCCTCAAAGCAACTGGGCAGGAAGAGGCACCCATTACTTCCATAAAAACAGGATAACCATGGCGACAGTAAATAACCCTTAACGACCAGTTTTAGACATCTTCAAATCTCGTCATAGAAAACCGTTACAAAGTAAAAATTGATGTAGATACGACGTAAAGATTATTTGGCATTTGTAAACATTCAGGTCGTAACTGTGCTGGTACAATACTTAGCTTGTAATATTCTACGTAAGATGGAAAGATGTTACGGCGCGCATACAGGTGCACTTTATGTACGTGCTTCTCGGCATTGCCATTCACTTGACTACGCGACAATCTGAAATACGAGACAGAGTGGGAAATAATGTGGTCATAAGGATTTACACTGTACGTATACTTGTACAGGAAAGACTTGTTATGTGGTTTGGGGGTGACCGTCAGATGGTCGTCTGCTCGGTTTCAAATAGCAGATTTCGGCAAGTTCTTTTTTTATTGTTTCTATAATAACTGTTATCAATGTCATTAATTTTTCAAAGATATCACTTTTTTATTGTTTGTGATCAAATGTAATGTGTTTGTGCCCGGATTATATTTACAAGTGTGATGAAAATGCACTGGACTTGGTTATTTTTAGTAACTGTACTTCTAGGCTATGCTGTAGAGCATGTGTGTGCAGTTAGGTATCACTATCAGTCAGGGAGAGCGCTAGCACTGACAGTGATAGATCGCTTCTTTCCCCAGCGCTGTTCAGCGATCCCGCCCGCGGCCAGTGCTTAACGAGGGTAGCGTCCCTTGCTCTCGGGTCAGTAGGTCAAGGCGGTGGTTGCCTCCCTTGTTTTTACTTCAAGGAAGTTGTTGTTTAAGTTGTACATGTAATTCTAGTGTCTAGAGAGCAACTCTCTGGTTCATTTTTATAGGAGAATGTCGAGTAAGATGTCTCGGAACTATGGAAGGAAAGGTTAAGGTTTTAGAAGCAGAATGGGGTAGAATATTCCCCAGTCACTAAACCCTACTCTCTCGAGCGGGGCAGAGTACTAAACCTGAGTTGGATACTTGTCTTTTGACCATTGCTCTTTTGGATCTTAGGTAGGTACTGGGTGGGTTGTCTTGACTGTGGTGTTCCGTTCGTCCGGAAAGTATTCCCCCTGCACTATGGAAGAAATCCACCGACTTCGGTCGAATTTGTCGTACTGTTTATTTTGTGTTTCTTTTGCTTTCTCCTGCCTCTTTCGTCCACAGAGGGTGCCAGGGTTGGAGCGGAGTGTAGGCTCTGTACACTCCGCAGCACTTGCGGTTACTGGCACCATCCCATTGTCCGTTATCTGCATTTGGAAATAGTAATTCCATGCGTCCAGAGTCTTTACCACTCTACTAACTTTGTGTTTAGATGTGATCCCTCACCCCTAATCTCTTCAAACTCTTGGCTATCCCTTCCCCACCCCTTGTGTTGAGCGTTACGCACTGGCAACTAACACTGCCCAGGAGTTTTCTCCCAGGCAGGACTTGTGGCTTCTAAAGATGCGTTAAATGTGCTCTTGTGTTGTCTGTCGCTAGGCTCTGTGTTGGGGCGGGGTCAGGTAGGGATAGTGCTGGTTGTAGGTAGGCTCGTCGTGTATTGGTAGGCGATAGGTTTTACGTACAGGTTAGTTGCCGCAGGGGCTGCAGCCGGGTTTCGTCCTAGCTGCACAAGTTTTAGACCTTTATTTTGCGAAGGAGTTAGAACGCGGAGGTGGAAGGTTAATTGTTACTGTACCGGAAGTTTATTGTTGGTAGCCCTTATTTGGTGTGTTATTCTGTTCGCTAATTACTCTTAAGTGCTTACCGTTCTAACTTTGATTCTCATGAACAGTGAACAATATATTTTTGTTCAAACGACCCCATGTCCCTTTTTTTTTTATAGTATTTTGCCGTCAGTTATTGGAGATTTGCTTTGTTGATTAAAGCTTTATCCCCTTTATTCTCGGGAGTTTGGTTAATTCTGTTGTTTCGTGTCTTGTGTTGTTGTGTGTGTTGTGTTGGTGTCTACCGCCGTCCTGACAAAAAGCTTTCAGACACCAGCATAGCGGACCTAGCACGCGACAAAATCAAACATAATCCATAGAGTTATAGCAGGCGGCACTACACAATAACGTCAACAACACCCATTTTAAAATGTCTTCGGGGAGTTTGGAAATCTCTCAGCTTTTAACACAAATATTTCAATTGTGTTTTGAGTAAAACGTTCGACCAGGTGTAAAGAATTTTTTTCTTTCATTACACCCAGTTACTAAATAGTCTCCGAGAATTTAGTTGTCTTTTAGTATTGACACAAATAATTATTTTCATCGTTGTTTGAGTGGCTTAGCCATTGCACAATTGTTATTATCGTGTTTTCACTGAAACGTTCGGCCAGCTGCTGAGAATTATCTAGAAGCCAGAAATGACACAAGGACAGTGGTACTGATCTGCCGTCATCTGCAGAACGGCCTAAGTGTTTATGAAACCCATGGTGCTTAGTTGCTTTTTCCAGACGTCGTTAGTTTATATGGCTTGACCAATTCTAGTCATCCTTGAGAAAAGGGCCCCTGTGTCAAACAGAGCTGAAGTGGCGTTGGGTGGGTGGGTGTTTGCGGGTTTAACGTCCTTTTCTTCCACATTCCAGAGCTGGCGTTGTGCTCAGTGAATGAGTCGTAGTTTAGTGGGCGTATTTGTGCAGAAGTGTCAAACGCTGTCGCATAGACGTACAGAAGGCCGGGTAGACGAACCGCAGAATACAAGACACAATTAAACAACCCAACGGACAAAAGACATGTATCAGATATCGCGAGAACAATAAAGAAGACATCCATTGTTCGTCCAGTTGATCTCATTCAATGATCATCATATTTCCAAACGTGCCCAGAGATAAAATGAGTGAAGACAGAAATAAAACGATCATATCCCGAGCGTCATGAAGAGTTTTCACCAGGTCACTCATTTCATCGTCAACATTCAGAACGGTAGACATGGAAAGAATAGTGTTCACGTTTTCAAAAGACAGATTCATTTTGAAACGCACAAGAATCAACCGTCAGGTACAGATGTAATAATTATCCTGACTGTAGCGACAGGCGTTACCTAATAATTGTTTTGAAACTGTCGAAGCAGAACGCTGGATGTCCAAGGTTTTGCCAAGCAGAAATTACAAAAATCTTCATGTGACTTCTTAATTGTTCATATCTGAAAAAAGAGACGCAGATTTTGACAAAGCTCTCGGCTAAAAAAACAAAACAAAAACTACTATTAACTTTTCGTATTGTTGAGCTCCGGATTACTGTCCGCTTGCTGAAAATCAAATTATCTTTCTTTTTCTTTTTTCTTTGAACAGCTGTGTCAGAGATTCAACCAAAATCCACAATCATTCATTTTTTACCTGTCAAGATCAGAGTTAGGCCTCACTAAGATTACCGGACACATTTCCCGCCAGGTGCAAGTGACGTGTCCACTAATATTGAAAGTTAGATACTGCACGTGTCTGTCCCGACAAAAGCACGTGGGAGTTTCATATCCGCATCGCATGGGATTGGACAGCAGACACAACGAAAACAAGATGGTCTGAGCAGCCCAGTATATTGTTACCAATCAGTCAGCTGTTGTAGTAGTCTTTGTTGCAATGCCATGCATTGGCGGGGAAGACACACCTTAGGAAACATTGTTACCTTTTTTCTAAAATAATCACTCCCGATATAGGTACAATGGAAAAGAGTGTTAGAGATGTCCAGAACACTCACCACCTTCCAATGATAAGAGTGAGTGAGTGAGTGAGTTTTTAAGGCTTAAAGTCGCGCAGGAAACAAAGACTAATTTGCGCCCAACCGATCGAATGAAAGTCAAATAAAGAGCAGTAGGCTTAGTGAATTTCCTATGGTCGTAGTACAGTACAGTACAAATACCTACAGCTTCCATCTTGCACACTTTCAACACCCGTCAAAAGGTACAGCAAAACTTGACGAAATGCACGGAGAGCAGAACAGATGGTCTCGCCGCAAGCGCAGCGCCACCGAACCATGTGGCTAGACACAATGCGTGATTCAGTCACAAACGATTTCACAAACTGGCAAACACGCAGATCATGGGACAAAAAAACATAATGGCTAACATACCACAAAACTCAGCGGTTTACTCCAACCTGGTTTTCTGACTTACGTTTGTAGCAAAGTAAGTATATGTAACGCTACGCCACGAAATGAGTCGGAAGTTACATGCAGCTGAATAGTGCAATACCCGATTTTCCGACCGAGGTGGCTATTTTGTTTCATGGGGTATGTCATTTCAACAGATCATAACTTCAAAAATAATTATCCGATTTTAATCTGGTTTTCACCATTGGATTCAGCATTAAAAAACCTGTAAGATCATGTCAAAACCTCAAAAACTTCAAAAAGTGACTTCAGACTCAAATCGTGGGGGGGGGGGGGGGGGGGGGGGGGGCGTCACATATGTAACAGACCTCTTTCGTCCGTCTGTCGTCCTGTCTGTCTTTGATAAAATTTATCACTTGATTTTTCCCAGGAGGTATGAACAGTAAAAACACCACTCTTAGCAAAATGGTAGTTGGTGGCTCGGGATTTCCAAAAACATATTGAATGACCTCCATCAAATGTCAAGGTCACGCGGTCACGACGAAATCTCCATAAAATTATGTTTTCTCTGTTTCTCAGCAACAACAGAAACCACGCAACCCAGAGTCTTTAACTCTTTGACGACGGAGCGCAATTTCTAACACGCGATTTCCTATAGGAAATCGCGTGTTAGAAATTGTGCTCCGTCGTCAAAGAGTTAAAAGTCATTTTCATTTTCCGATTCAGCAGCACTGACACCTTGACTTTCAGACATGCTGCTGAGTTGAGTAGCATTTGTCGAACCCAAATCTGGTTTGGATGACTGCTTTTTGGATCCACGGAATAATTGTTTAAAACATTCTCTGAATCTTGTTCCCGTCAAACAATACAGGTAAAAATTGACAGCGCTGTTACAGTACCACAGAAGATTGAACAAGCTGGAAATCAAAGATCTGACTGCTCGGGATAAATCGCCCTCCCCACTGGGAACAAAATGAGCAGCGTACAACAAATACAAGGTAAGTGGACATGTAAAAATTAAAAACGCCACAGAAAGAACCACCAATGTAACGGTAATAGATGATACTTTCTTTTTGCGTTCAGACCCTCGCTCTGAATAACCCGTTGACAAGTTCATAGTGGCTTTCCGCACAGATACCGTTAATTTCCATATTAAAACAACATTGCTTAAAAAAAGCAAAGTAAAAGGAATAAACGAAGAAATGAGAAGATCAACTGTTGACCAAATGTCAAAAAAAAATAGAAAGTAGTCATCAGGCCTAGGTCCACAATATACCGCAGTGTTATTGCTTGTACGCTTTAAGTCCATTCCATACAGAATATGGGAATGAAGTGCACAAAAGAACATGGTTATTGTCACCGTAAATATCTGTGCTCTTTTCTGCGTACAAATTACTTTCACTCGGTGGGGCCAAATAACAGATGCAGCTCTCTGTACCGTCATAGCAACCAGTAGCCATGCAGACAAGACGCCGGTTGTGTAAGAAATAAATAGTATCAGTTTGCACGAAAAACTGCTCGTTGCATCAGCGCGTATTCCAAATGCACGATAGAAAAAAATACCAAACATGCCAGTGTACAAAAGACACGTATCAGATACTGCAAGGACAAGAAAGAAGACATTCATTGCTGAACCACTTGACCTCATTCTGTGCAGAATTACAATGATCATAGTGTTTCCAAATGTTCCCAGGATCAGAATCAGCGGAGCGATGATTACGAACGACAAAACCTTAGCATCATTAACAGCTTTCACAAGTGCACTCATTCCATCGTCAGCATATACAACGGTCGACACAGAAATGGCATTACTGGCTGTTCCGTTCTCAAAAGAAAGATTCATTCTGAAGTGCACACTAGGTAAGCGTTTTGTTTCGGGAAAAAAAAGTATTGATTAAACACTTCTCGGGTGATTATTGAGTGTTCTCACTATAGCGGTTGATCACCGTCTGGATGCCGTCTATGAGGAATGTAGAACCTCTGATGTTGTTCGGGGTGCAGTCGTCACATAAAGCTTGGTATAATTGACCTTCCTCGCCCAAGTCTGGAAAGAAAGAACACAGTTTTGACACAAACCTATGTAGTGAACTTTCCATGAATTAGAAAGGAAATAGACATACAGTAACATTTAAATTTCACATTAGTCTGCCCCATAGTCAGTGCGTGAATGTGTGTGTGCATCAGAGTGAGTGGGTGTTTGTGGGAATGTGATTTTTTTTTTTTTTTTTTTTAATCAAAGGAGGTGGAGCAGGCATTGTAATTTCCCTTTTATGGGATTGAATAAAATATCTTATGTCTTATGTCTTATGTCTTATAACCAGTTCCAGTACGAGTGCTTGCCCCGAAGATCTACGGTGTTAGGCGCAAGTTAGTGCGGTTGCATCTGGTTCAAACCGAGCAGAAACCGGTCACACTTGTAGTTCGGAATACACAGAACCTCACACGGTTCTAACAGGGAGCTGCCATCAACAGCTCAAATACTGAGTGATTTAAACAAATTATACGGCGGCTTAAAACGCCTTTTCCTGAAAGAGCGAGCGACCAGTCCAAAAGTATCGTTACGAAGCGGTGAGATGCACGTATGATAAGAACTTTTAAGCGAATCCCGGGTGTTCTCTCGGCACAGGAGCAGTTCAGAAGTCGTAAAGCACCATAACACATCAGCGATGCATACATTCCCCGTGTCAGTCTGAAAACTTATGGCCAACGTTCCTTCAGTTACTCTGCTCCCCAAATCTGGAATTCACTGCCCGTTTCCCTTAGGAACCTCCCATCTCTGTCACAGTTCAAGGCACATACCTTATAACCTATCTGTTTCGGCAAGCTTTCCACTAAAATTTTTACTGTATCCTCCCCTGTATCCCACGTCCGCCGTGTGTGTGTGTGTGTGCGTGTGCGTGTCCGTCGGTCTGTGTGTGTGTGTGTGTGTGTGTGTGTGTGTGTGTGTGTGTGTGTGTGTGTGCGTGCGTGTGCGTGTCCGTCGGTCTCTATGTATGTGTGTGTGTGTGTGTGTGTGTGTGTGTGTGTGTAGCGCGCACTGAGTGCTCTCTTGGGCAGATTTTCTGTGCCATATAAGAACAATTCATTATTATTATTATTATAAAGCCGGACGGCAAGTGATGTACTAGCTCAGCAGTTCAGAAAAACATCATATAAATCGATGCACCAAACAGACCAGCACCCCAACTGAATCCGCATACGGACTCTCAAGCTCCCTCCCTCGACGCAAACCGCTGGCGGCACAAGAAGGGTGCACAGGAAAGTCAATAGCACCCGGAGCCACTCAGACTAAAACGCCTGTTTAAATAAACACTGTTGTAAGCTTTCGGACTTAACTAACCATAACGCACGCCGCCTACCTATGGATTATAGCCTTCATCCACGGTACAAACTAATACTTGACTTTAACTCTTTGACGACGGAGCGCAATTTCAGAAATTGCGCTCCGTCGTCAAAGAGTTAAGCATAGCAGAGGATGTTTTCGGCGCATTTTTGAGTAAATGGTACTTTGTTCACGAAAACTTTTGCTAACAGCTTAGGACCTCAATATCTGTCATTCAAACCCAATAGTGCTCTTGACTTGCCGTACCCTTTAACAGGAACTACCGTTTGGTTGGTATTACATTGAATGCAATACAGGCCTTTACATATGGCATGCTATTGTGTTTAGTGCACACACTCTTTCACATACTGTACAGGAGACTGTCTGGCGCATGTATAAACAGCCTGACTGTAAATTTACAAATAAAACATCGAATAATTTCAAGGCGCGCCCAAAACTACAGAACTAGGAAAACAAGCACTTGTCTTTCAACTGAATCGATACTAACAACCTTAATATTGTATAGCAGATACTCACGTACCTTAACTGATGATCATACAGACCTGAAACTCCATCGGCACTATTAGATTAGCTAGTAGTATGTAAGTATCTTGTATTTACCTCAGTGTAGCATTTCACCGACAAGAGCCGTGATTTACAGAAGGAATCTTCGACGACTCACTGATCTGTGGCAGACAGACATCTAGATGTGATGTTCTAAACCCTGGTCAGATTTCTGCGTCTTATATACGTTCTACTGATGCGGTTGCCGGGGGGAAAACGCCAGAGAAAAATGTCAGTCAACCAGTTTACCGAATCAGCGGGCTATTTTCAGCTTGCTAGTTTTTATGGAAATTATTGTTAATGAACACTTATTTCCTGACATTCTAAGTAAGTAGATTTCCCCACGGACTTCTTGTAAGTGTCGTTTTAAACATGAACAGACTAGAAAAAGAAAACACTTTCAGGGTGTGGTTGACGGTTTGCAAACTTATAATACGAAAATCACATTTTTTTATAAACCCAAAAGCAAATCCAAAACTCAAATCAGCAGAAAGCTAGAAATATTGACAACCCAATAAGGTGTGTACACACACGCCCTAAAACAACCACAATTTTTACCAAACGGATTAACCCTGATCAGTGCACACAAAACTTTCCTTCTAGAAGAAGAAAACGAGGGACAAAAAATTAAATCGTCTTTCAGCGGTCAGCTAATGATTCGGTCAAATAACGCGAGTAGAGTCGATCTGGTGTGGTGTGGTGTGTAACTAATTCCCAGTTCGGACCTTCTCTCTTCAAGTTCTAAGCGAGCTAAAGTCTGTACCAAACTCTCGTTGAGTGTTTCCGAGAGTTGAGAGGCCGCCATATTTCTTTCTCCCGTGGTTTTGAGATAGTCACTTACACCACAACCTCTCTGTCTGTCTGTCTGTCTGTCTCTGTCTCTCTCTTTCTCTCTCTCTCTCTCTCTCTCTCTCTCTCTCTCTCTCTCTCAGAGCAACACACGATCAAAAAAGCCCCGGACAAGACGTAGTCGTTGATTGTAGTATAACCAAACACCCATTGTGCTACCAGGGTTTTACTGGGGCAGTAGAGGTTCTACATTCAGGGAAAGGAAGTTGTCCTGGGAGAAGGAAAACTCTAAACTCTAACCAAACCAAGCAGAGTTGGAGTGATGATATCTATGCCCTCGGAAACATTGCGTGTGAATCCTTTCATAGTACAGTTTTCCAAAACGTAAGTTGAATTGAAATGTGGTCTCAATTCATGTAACACATGCACTCTTTCTGCGATAATCACACCCGATGTTTTACACGGAAAAGAGTGTCAACAGATGTACAGAACACTCACCACCTTCCAATGCTAAAAGAGTTTCGCTGACAATGGCGGTGTAGTAGATTTTATAGGTGAAGCAAGTTACAAAAAGCTATGCTGAGCGTCAAATTGTGTGTGTGTGTGTGTGTGTGTGTGTGTGTGTGTGTGTGTGTGTGTGTGTGTGTGTGTGTGTGTGTGTGTGTGTGTGTGTGTGTGTGTGATGCTTTGGTGAAGCATTTTTGTGATATAATTCTGTAGAAAAAAATAATTCAACAGATTACAGTATTATGGTTGTAAGAGATTTATTTTCAACTATTTTTTTTTTTTTCGGGTTACATACGAGTTGAAGTTCTGCTTCTATCACTGGCAAATCTCACCTGTTAGAAATAAAAGCATATCTCCTAGAACCTAGGAGGAAATAGTGTGTTGATTTAGCGGGATGCACAGAAGAAAAGGTGACATAAACTTTGTAGTAGTTTGCCTGTTTCCTGGATATGACTATGTTTATGTTTCCAAAAATATTTTACGATCGAGGTAGAACTATCTAAATCACAGTAAAAATATTATTCAAAGTAATTTATTACACCAATTACGGTATGATATTTTTGAAAAGTAGCTGTGCACTATATATATATGGGTGACTGTTTTGCTTTTTACTTTGCTATAATCTATGTCTGTATAGTTTATGAATATGTAATTTTCAGAATTAGCACCTTTTGTTTATTTTTATTATTTTTTTTTATTTTATTTTACTTTTTTTTTCTTTTTTTTTTTTTTTTTCTTTTTTTTTGGGGGGGGGGGTATTACAGCGGGTAACACAGAACAAAGTTAACAGTAACTGCCACATAAATTTGTCTTGCGCAGAATTCCGGATGGTTTATTATCTAGACGAAAGTGTACGTATGTTTGAAGATGATAAGCATACAACAGAGAGAGAGAGAGCGAGAGAGATTTTACGTTGAACGGGTTCATTGCTGTAAGTCCTTTCTGTAGATGTGGGCGCAGAGAAAAGAAGACGCAGCAAGGCTTCAGACTCGCCCGTCACCTCCTGCTGCAGGTGATGGGTCAAGCGGGCAAGTCCAGTATTATCATAATTAAATCAAGAAAAGGAGATGTGGCATTGGCGGATCTACAGGTCACTTAATACAGGTGAAATGGAAAAGGTTAGTAAGGAAGTAAGAGGGCGATATTATTGACATTAATTTCCTTTGTTTTCCTTACAACTCCAGAGGTGCTTAAAGTGTATTAATTTTAACCTATGTGTGTGGGAATGGATAAGAGGCGTGTTTGGTATGTCAGAAAATGATAGGCTTGGCTTGACAGGTGGCCTGTTGTGTGTTGTTCCGTCATGATCAGGCTGAAATGGTGACAGTCGTGTACTTTCATAGTAATACAGTACGTGGCGTACATTCTTGCTAGCGACACAGTCATCGTGTCCATAAACTTACGACGGGAAAAAAGTTAAATCAGAACAAAGATTTGCAAATGCCACTGCTATTGGTATGGTAGGGTCTGCTGCGGTTTCTGCCTTTTTTCCACTGTCAATGAACTCCGCTTATAGAAGATTTTGATATCACAATTAGTGTATTATGCGTCAATACATGGTAAGCGCCTTTCAGTATCGTCGTAAATATACGATATTGATCATTTCTACTTTGATTCGCACTGTTGGCTGAGACAAATTAGCGAGATGCTGGCAGCACGCGGCGAAAATACCTTCAGTATGCAAGAGTTCACAGAACGCACAGAAATTTAGCAAGGCTAATGTTGTTACGTACGTGTCAGCTCAACCTAGAGATACGCACATCATCAGATCCCACAAGTCCACAGCTGCATGCACCCGAACATTTCAGGCACAAACAGCGTTTGTATTTTCCAAGAGTCTTTTCTTCGTCGATCATTCATACCGGCGTACCTTCTTCCTCCATTCCCCTCCTTCCAATACAACAATGTCACAGTTACGGGTGGGTGGGTGTTTAACGTCCTTTTCCACCAAATAGGGTGATATCAAAGACGGGGCAACGATGAAAAAGCCAGCACAATATTTGGCCCCAGCCGGGATCGCTGTAACGTTCAAAATTATCCACCGATAATTCTCTGGTGTCAGTCCGGTCTACAAAACGTGTATCAAGTCAGTGCGTTAACCCTCAGTTTACGATATTTATACTAACTCAATTCTACGTTTGCCTTTTCCTAACAACAGTGTTCAAAACAAAATATGGCTTTACATAATCTAGTAGTGAAAATGCTCCATTTTCACAACGGCAATACATGCCGAAACGCCATTTTCCAAACCTGATTTATCAAAGCCAATAAAACATGAATAAAAATATTTACCTCAGGCCAACGTCCTTCGCGCATAATTATGTAGAGGTCGTGCTTCCAAGCAGCATTTTCATGGTCTCGTCTGCCCCCCATCCAAGGCCCAGAGAAAAGTGACCGCTACCCGAGCCGTTTTCACTCACCTAACGCTATAGCCACAGCATGTGATACACTGCTGACAGCCCACTACCACAAACTATACTGGAAAACAAAAGAAACGCTAAAAAAATTTACTTTTTTTTCGTTATCCTCTCGCGCACGCACGCACACACACACACACACACACACACACACACACACACACACACACACACATTGTACAAACCACTCTATTTGTCAAAACATTGTCATATGCTATTTTATTTGAGCGGCTCACCTGTGCGAAATGCCCGAGATGTGACGTCATATGTGTAACGTGTGCAGAAATCCGAAACCAGTATTAATGGGCGTTTGTACAGTGTTGGAGAGCTAGTCCTAGGTGAAAATCGTAGTCATCTAATAAGCTAGCTGTTACATGGCAGAATTACAGTATTAAAATCAAAACTTGACCTGAGAAAAGTCCCCTGCCTGGTAGCATCTTCTGTGAGGAAAAGTGTAATGGGACTGAGCCCCCTGAGTCACCAAAGGTGTAAAAGACATCAATGTTGTCTACACTGATCCTGAGGAGTTCAAAGATAATGAAATGAGAAACTTCTGCTGACAGAATACGGACCCTGAGTGGACGTATTGTTCACATATGTCACGTGGACAATATCAGGGATAGACTCACAACGTTCTTTCACTTGCATATCAAGCACACCCTCAAATACCCTCACACAAGAAGACACGAGACGGGACGTTCACAATCCACATACCACATTTATTGACAGAAAGCCCTTTGCCCCCGTTCCTAAACACAGTCACACCCAATCACTCACGCAGCCACGCACCCCCTCCCACCTTCCCTCTACACTGGTTCTCATTCACGCACCAACCATACACTCACCCGCATACACCCCTCTCCAAGCACTCTTACTCTAACAATCTAAACTATACAATGGCGACTCTAGTCGCTGGGGAAAAAGAACAAACAAATGGACAAACATATATGTAACAACACAAATGACGGCCTTCCGATGTCAAAGCACAGTCCACTGGTAACCAGCTGGTCCTAAGTTCACGCCCGTACGTAACCGCCTCCTCTACCCACCTCGCGTACCCAGAGCCAACACCCCAACACACTCACGACCCGAAGCTGGAGCTCCAGTGAGGCGTCGACAGAGCAGAACCGTCTGGGGTGAGCAAGTGGTCCGGTGCTGAGCTGTGGTCTAGTACTCACACAAACATACAGTTATATACCGAAAACTCAGAAGTGAACTCTGATTCAGTTCTACGGCTCACGCGTTCACCGAGCGCACGGGGGGAAAAAAGGGGATAACGCGGATCCACACCAAACACGCATGAACGAACCCCCCTTCCCCACTCCTTAACTACACTGAAAACGAAGATACACACACATTCACCCCTCACTTTCCACACACTGGACGTGCACGCACTCCTACTGCAGCAACCCACGTGCTAAACGTCATACAAAAAGGGGGAGAACGGTAGAAACGGGATAAACTAGAGTTCACGAGTTGGAATTCTGAAACAACCCAAAACTCTAAACATATCCACCCCCCAACCTCCGTGACACCCCCCGGTCGAAGAGGGCGAATCCTCTGAGGTTCGACCCCAGAATTTCGACAACGAACTCTAGACAGGATTTGTCCGTGGTCTCGCATCAACGCTGCTCCTAGTCCCGTCCCCGAGGCATCAGTGCGGAGGACGTACGGGAAGCGACTGCCCGGGAGTTGGAGGAAAGCTCGCGACTCCAGCGCCTTTCTAATGGCGTCAAACGTTTGTTGGCGACCTTCACCCCATTCAGCCCTTTCAGATCGACTCCGACCTTTTCAAGAGGAGTTTGTACGAGGGGGACCTTCCCTAGTGGTATCCTGGTGTTTCGACCCTTGGGGGTGGTGCGTTGACAGGCATCACAGGTTTGACAGTAGCGCCTTACATCAGATTCCATCCCGGGCCAATAGAAGTCCTGGCGAGCACGCTCTAAGGTCCTTTTTACCCCCATGTGACCTGTCACTGGATGGTCGTGACTTAGGCGGAGAATAGCAGGACGGAGGGATAGCGGCACGACTACCTGAATGTGGGAACGTGACGAAGAGCGAAACATTCGACGTAAAATCCCACGTTTGATCTCAAAACTCACAGTCCCATGTTTACTCTGTTTGGCCAGAGCACCAGCCAACCTGCGAACGTGACTTAGAGTGGGGTCAGATCTTTGAAGCGTCGTTAGAGTCTCAGGAGTGACCTGCTCTTTGAAGCCTGGTGTCAAGGGGTCCAACGTAAATTGTAACAGCTTCCTTTTGGCCTCTGCTCGAGTGGTAACGCCAGCCTGAATCGGTAGGTCGGTGCTTACATCACACACTTCGCCATCTTCCATCGTGACATGGTTTCCGATAAGCAGTGAGAATGGCGGCGACTGCACGGCAACAGCCCAGACTCTGCCTTTAAAGTATGGCGTAAACATATCTAGCAGAACAGGGGGGTACTCTCTTCCCATCTCACCCGACAGGGTGACTATACGTCGAGCGGGGCCTCTGGGCGCCTGTGTGTGTGTGTGTGTGTGTGTGTGTGTGTGTGTGTGTGTGTGTGTGTTTTGGGGTGGTTGTTGTTTATAGATAGTAAACGCATGATCATATTGTAACGTAAGGCGGTCTCACACTTTCACTCCGCTTTCACATCACAGACATTCAGAAAGGCACGCATGCAAACGTCATTCACTCCCTTTCATACACACAAGCAAATAATTATTCTTTTGACTGAGACCTTTTATACACGAAAACAATCAGACAATCACACGAATTAATACGTAGTTTTAAGGCTTAATCATTTCCACCGCTGATAAGCAGAAGCCTCCAATTTCACCAGCACATCGGTTATTCTAAAGATAGGTGCCTGAATACAAAATGTACTATAACGCGGACAAAAGCCACTATACACAATTGGATGTGAAATGAATAACAAAGGGAAATAAACAAGATGAACTCAACAAGGTTGGTTGAAACGATGCTGTAGATTTGGTGAAGACGTGTTGGTCATGGGATAGAAACTATGTACACGAGAGTCCAGACGATTCCTCTGGGAATTCTGGGGGATTCAAATCTTCATTCACCTTCTCCCTGGAATGTGACTGGGAGCACTTCTTCTGGAAGTGACTTGAACAATGCTGGACCGCAGACACCTTCACAGATAATACGCTGAGGATGGTGTACCCCATCAGACTCTGGGATAGCTCCACCTTGACACGGCGCTCGACTGGATGGCTGCATGTGACCTCAAGGGAGACAAACACACGTCGCTGGCTTCAAGCTCCACAACGACGGGGCAGACAATAGTAGACAAACATGGTGTCGTGTACGCTACTCAGGCGGACATACTACTATGCGGTCAGCTCACCGTGTCTCCGGCGTCGTTCCTGTACAATATTAACCCGTAATTACTACCACTATCTCGGAGAGTATTTCTTCTCCATAAACTAACTTTGATCCTGAACAAAGTTCCATTTCAACAACAATAACATCTGACATCGATCTCGAAAGTTCCGGTTATGAATTGAGATCAGAAATTATCAACAAATTCACCTTCCACTTACCAAGTACCGATACAATATCAAACAGTTCAAACTTATATCCTCCTCATCAACCTCAAACCATATTCTCACAACTGATTCCTCACAAGAATGAAGTTCAAAACATCCTACCAAAAATTCTCTCATTTAAATAACAATTTGAGAAGTCCAACATTCAGAACTAAATCAGATATACATCATAATAGCATCAAGTTATCCATAGGGTTATCAAACAATCCACTTGGCCTTGAAATAGGCAAACAATATTCAAAAATCAAACATACCTGCAGCGCTATGGCATAGGGAACACAAAAGAAGCCGGGTGGGAACAAAAAAAGACCTGTTCCCTCCACCGGTCAATAGTAGGACTGCGCATAATCTTTGTCGCAATTGCTCACTTCGTTAGCTGACAACAACTCAGGTCTCCTTGTGTTACAACAGTCTCGCTTTTTGAGTACAACTCAGTGAACACTATAGCCGTGCGTAGGCATTTTCCCGCACGTGAAAACGTTAGGTAGACTGGGATAAAATCCAGTACAGCACTACCTGTCTAAAACACTAGTTAACAGCTAGCACTACACATCAAAATACATTTTTGAAAACAGCAAACACATAATTAATGAAAACCCCATAAATGCGGTTTGTCACACATAATTATGGCGTATGGCCCCCCCATTCGAATCAAAAACAGCCTGGTTCCTATGTTGTACTCGTATAAGAGTGGACATGCTGAGTTCCCCTCCTCTCTTAGGATGGTGATCTGGGTGACGGCTAGATGCAGTTGTGTCAGGTTTTGTTAGTCTCAAACAGGTATGGTTCTTTTAAAAATGATTTTTTAAAAAACCCATGACTCGAAATTGTTTAGCGTTTCGTTTGGTGCTCGTTATATAGGTAAATAAAAATAGAGTTTTGTGTGCAATACAAGTTCGTGTTGGCTTCTTGCACAGGTGCCGCCAATCTCCATAATCATTAACACAGCAACAAAAATAAACGGAATGAAATACATGGAGAGTGACCAAACGTCATATAATTGCTATGATGTCTGATGTACTATAGTAATCGCTGCAGCCCGGGGGGGGGGGGGGGGGGGAGGGGGGCTGCGCCATCTCCGTAAACAGAGAAATATGGCACGCCATGCAGTGACATAACAGCGAAATTGATGCGTTTTTCCAGGCACATGGGCTTAGATCGCTCCAATTTGGACTCGTAAATGGAACCGCCGGATTTCCTACAGACAAAGAGCTGCATCCCATGGATATTCAGCCTTAAGATGGTATGACCCTTCACAACATAATGTCAGAAAGATAAAGGGGTTTGCATTAAAAACATTAAGCTGGGAATTTTTATATGCTGTTTTGTCTCTCAGAGGATTAAAAAAAAGCAGTTAAACTGGTGAATGTAAAATGTTGGTCAGTAGCAGCAGTAAGAGGGGACCCAGTTCTCATTTTTCGAACTGGTACGTGGCTCTTAGGATGGGTTACAGTCTGTGAAGGTACGTTCACAGGAGGTCGCAGCTGCTGATGCCAGTGTTGTAAGGGTTCCTGTAAACAGGCGGCTCACTCGGTGCCAGTTACATAATTATGTGGCTATGGACACGCCGCTTCACAGCTGAACGTTCCCCAATGCGCTTGTTCTGTGACGTTTTGCCCCGTGACTGCGGGAATCGATGTGTTGGCGGCGAACGCTCGTAACGCTCTTGAACGGGTGAGAAAGGTAGCTGGCAGCGTGACCAAGATGGTGGCAATTTTGGTGGGCTTCAAACTTGACAACGGCATTTTTTTCGTGCTAAAGCTTAATTCTGCTAACGAAATGCGGTCCCTGAGTGGATGTATGTTACACATAAT
The DNA here is from genome assembly GCA_018292915.2 of Batillaria attramentaria. Taxonomy (NCBI): domain Eukaryota; kingdom Metazoa; phylum Mollusca; class Gastropoda; family Batillariidae; genus Batillaria; species Batillaria attramentaria. The sequence continues at coordinate 589,055 of JACVVK020000137.1, read as the reverse complement.
TATATCATCCGTGGACGTTTCTAAGCGTTATTTTAATAATTGTTTGGCTGTTACTCTGTGTACATTTGAGTTTCTTGATGCAGTATCTGCAGGATTCACCTGTGGCAGACGACACTGTTTGCATCGTGTCTGCAAAAGAGATCGATTAGCTAGGAGAAGTCTCGTTGTCGTGAAGTAGGCTATGTTTGACATTATGCTTTCTAGTGGATCTTCATCGGAAAACTCATCATATGAACCAAAATAATCTTTTTATGCTTTTTCCGTCAGATTTTCCACGCTTCCCGTCGCCACTTTAAAAAATATGTTTTGTCAGGGGCTAAAACTCTTCAGTATACTGCATCCTGCTACCGTTGTCGCCTCCCCTGAACCAGTCGTCTCGCTTACTTGACGTGATGAAGAATGTTTGTGTTTCGGAATTAGATAGGGTGGGTGAGTGCTTAGGGTTTAACATTCCCACCCACCTACCCACTTACCCCTTACGGACTTTCAATTCACTTAAACACTTGATAAGAACACGTCAATGTGGGTATGTGAATCAACTCATACACACATACTGCAGCACAAAACAAAACGGCGCCCAAAAAAGTCCAAAACAAGGTAGATAAGCTTATACACCAAGGGGTTACGACACGCTTTGCTGCTCACGGAAGATGGATAAGCTCAGCGGGCGTGCACAGAGAGAGAGAGAGAGAGAGAGAGAAAGGGAAGGAGAGAGAGTCAGAATTCATCATTTTCAAATTCTGTTTTGGAGACAGTGCATTGCTCTGAATTTTGACTTAAGTGACTCATGTTTGTGCTGGAGTGTTGTTCCGACTTTAGTAAATCAGCTGGACGCAGACATGAACATATCATTCGCCGGAATTCTTTCCGGAACTTTGTCCCCGTCAAGCAGTACAGATAAAAGTTAACTGCACTATTGCTGTACCACGTCATGTTTCCAACAAAAATCACAATTTTCATGACACCGGCAAATGATTCATCTTCCCACTGTCCGCGAAAAACAAAATAATTGATGTAGAGGATCACACTCGCAAATGGAGAGGTTAACAATAAACATGTCACTGACAGAACAACAAGAGTTACTGTAACAGACGAAGCTTTCTTTTCACGGTCCGCAACCCGCTGAGTGTGACCTGTTGCCAGTGTCATTCGGGCTTTACGTACAGACACCGTCAGTTTCCATATCAGTATAGAGTTACTGATGGCAAGGAGAACAAACGGAATAAAGGATGAAATTAGCAAATCTACAAGGGACCATATATTGCTCATAAAACTTTGATATTCCTCAGACAAAGGGCGGCACTGATATGAAGTGTCATTTCCTTGTGGAACTAGCCCATACCCAAACAGGAGATGGGTGTGCATTACCACTACTAACAATGACAAAGCAATTGCAAATAATTTGGATTTCTTTTGAGTGCAGATCACCCGGATACGATGCGGCCAGACAACAGAGGCAGCTCTCTGAAATGTCATAGCCACCAGCAGCCAGACTGACAACACTCCTGAGGTGTACAAGAAGTAAAGCACACATTTACAGAAGACAATATTAAGGTCCATAATGTCGATATGAAATGTGTAATCGATCCATACCCTAAAAAGCCCGGAATATAAAAGAGAAGTATCAGACACGGCAAGCGCCATGAAAAACACATTCATAGCCGATCCCTGTGATCGCATTCTGTAGAGAACAGCAATAATCATCACGTTTCCAAATGTTCCGAAAAGCAAAATTAATGGTGACAGGATTTGTTCCAAGATTAAGCGGACTGCTTTCAGGGTCAGAATAAGGTCTGTGAGTTCTTCATTGTAGACACTGGTTGAAACAATGGTGCTGCCAGTACTTCTGTTTGAAGCGGACTGCTCCATATTTCACAGTAACCTGTTTCTTCGTATCAACAGGTGTCAGGAAATACTGAAAGTTTCAGTGGCTGTGTTGAGTCGACTAGGTGTCCTGTCTTTCAAAACACTTTCGGAATTATACACATGACAACACTGTGATGTTTCAGTGACGGTATTGTCTGTGTGAGTAATTCAAAGCGACTGGTACATCAGGCTGTTTCGAAGGAGAGAAGGGGGAGGCGCCACAAACACAAAGTCATTTACTCCACATCTGTACGTCCGTAGTTTGAAAACTTTAACTGCTGTTTTCAAATCTTCATCATTTCACACCAATGTATTTGCATATCGTCTCCAAGCTTATCGGGAAACCTTTTGAAAATCATGTCCATTGTTGCAATAAGGCTGTGTGGTTGCTCAGGGTATTGTTTGATCTGAAAACAGAAATTACAGACTAAAAATGCAAGTAATGTTAATCTATCTTAATCAGTATACAGTGTCATCTAAAATAAACAAGACAAATTTTGTTTTTGCACTGTAGAAAGTAGTCACCAGGTCATTTTTAGTCAGCTGATTTGTCAGTTGAATGTTTATTTGTCGGTCTTAAACAATACAACATGTTTTGATTTGTTTTCATTACCAGTACCACTCTTTGTCGCGTCTGACAATATGCGGATTCCATTTGCATTAGTTGTGCAGAAGAAAGACTTTTAATACAGCCAATACCACATCAGGCATTGTAAGCCCCTCACAAACGTCTTTTCAGTCTTATGTTGATATGGGTCAGATTAGCCGTTCATTAATCGTTTTTCAATAAGTACGCCAATGCTGACTGTCCATCCTAGAAACGGCGAGTCGTCAGATGCCGGTTGGACGCGACAAGAGTGATACTGCCAGATATGAAAACACCTCAAAACTTCTTATGTTGTTTTAGACTGACAGTTCACTGTATTCAGTTACCTTCATGGCTCTGTAAAGAGTAATCACATTTCACTTTTAAGTTCAGCCGGAAATTGTGAGTGCCGTAAAACAACCGTGTGGCAGTCGTGCTTGACGTGACGTAGGGAAAGTATGTTCGTTTTACATACTGTTCGCTTTCAGATTGTCAGGCGACCTACTCCGCGACAAACTTTGCCTTTTGAGCATTTTTGTGAGTACAGTGCCAAAACTGAAATACCAACTGAAAATTCCGTGATGCCACTCAGATTTAACAGTCCGGCACTGCAACAAATGAAAGACTTAACTGTCATACAAAAAGTTATTCCTAGTCAGTGAATGCCGTAAAACTGAACTTTTAAGTCGTGCATCAAGAACTAGGCAAAACAGGGGGGGGGGGGGGGGGGGGGGGGGGGGGGGGGGGGGGGGGGGGGGGTCATAATCACCACCCTACTTTAGCGTACTCTTACTCTTCTAATTTCACTAGCATTGTGTAAGTGTTTAATATCAATTTACCTCAGTTAAGCAAATACAGTGGTTCATAAAGCGGGCTTTGGCGTCTCACCAGTGAAAGGCAGACAGACATGTAGATGTATTGCTCTTAAACTCCGTCAAATCTGAAAGCCTTATATACTTTTGGTCTGTCTGGTTTTCCGGAAAAAGGCAAGACAAAAATATCTAAACGTCAGTCAACCAATTTACCGTATGAACAAATTATTTCTAACCAGACCTTTTATGTCAAGCATTGTTGACATTTCCTGTGTAATTTTCTGTAACTGTGGACTTCTTGTGTGTGTTCTGTTGGACAGAGTAGAACAACAAGATTGAGGGTGTAGTTGGCTTTTTAACCAACATCTCAAATCAAAGAAGATTTATTTTCTTGAGATTTGTTTTCAAAATAGAACCAAATTTTAAATAATAATAATAATAATAATAATAAATTGCTTTTATATAGCGCGGTATCCCAGCAGATGCTGGCTCAGAGCGCTCTACACACACACACACACACACACACACACACACACACACACACACACACACACACACACATCAATTTCATAAAATACAGCTGGGATCTTGGTAAAATGAGCTGGGGGGGGGGGGGGGGGTAGTATTTACAGATGGATAGAGTTGTGCAGGCAACAAAGACCATTTCCTAATGAGGAGGAGCAACTTCGTCCGATCAGTTGTGCGGTGTGGTTATGCGGTCAGTGTGTCACGGTTCCGTTGAGCGAACCGGGGTATTGTGGGCTACCAAGCGTGCGTTCTTGGAGGAGCACGACCTGTCTACGCTGGATCCAATGTATTCTGTCCTCGTCCGTCCCTGTTTCTCAGCGTTTTCAATCCCCGTGTCTAACAAGGGCCTGATTAAAATAGTGGATTTATTAGCTTATATGTATACTAGCAGAGGACCCGGCTTCGCTCGGGTATACATGTATACCAGGTGCTATAATAATCATTTATTATCATCGTAGCTGGGTTTTCAACAGCAAATTGTGCCTGTAAAAATAGGGGGAAAACATACCTTCAAGGTTTTAGGCGGGCGGCGACGGCGTGAAGAAACACGTAAAATTTCAGTCGGGCATCCCCCTCAACCCTCACCCCCCTCTCTCTCTCTCTCTCTCTCTCTCTCTCTCTCTCTCTCTCTCTCTTGTTTGGTAAACTATGTACGTGTGTGTCTTGTTCATGTGTGTCTGTGAGTCTCTTTTTTCTCCCCACCCACTCCTCTCTCTCTCTCTCTCTCTCTGTATTCCGCCACCCCCCCCCCCCCTCTCTCTCTCTCTCTCTCTCACACACACACACACAACACACTCTCCCCCCCCCCTCTCTCTCTCTTACTTTTCACAGACCCAACTCCCCCCCCCCCTCTCTCTCTCTCTCTCCCCCCCCCCACCCCCCCCCCCCCCACCCCCCCCCCCCCCCCCTCCCACCCCCCCCCCCCCCCCCCCCCCCCTCCCTCCACCCCCCCCCCCCCCCCCCCCCCACCCCCCCCCCCCCCCCCCCCCCCCCCCCCCCCCCCCCCCCCTCTCTCTCTCTCACACACACACACACACACACGGCGGGCATGTATGGATGACGTAACCTACGTCAGATTTTCAGTGACGTGAGTTTGAAAGAAAATGACATCACAAAAGTTCACTGTTCGATCTTGTGCGTGCGTTTTTTTGGGGCGCGTGCCGTGCTTGCGTGGGATGCGTAACCTACGTCAGATTTCAGTGACGTGAGTTGAAAGAAAATGACATCACAAAAGATCACCAGTGTTCGTTCCTGTATTACTGACTTCCCTTGTCTCGATCTCGCTCTTTTAACCTTCCGGCTACGTCGCTAAAACACTTCTTAGTCCTACATCGTGTGAAACAACTTAACCCATGGTTTTTAAATAGGTAATTTTCGACTCTATTCCTAGTCCTACGTCGTGGGAAACAAATTACCAATGGTTTTTCATATAGGCAGATTGCAGCTTATTCCTAGTCCTACATCGTGGGAAACAAATTACCCATGGTTTTTATATTGGCAATTCACAACTTATTCTTTAATTACTCTGCTAATTATAAGTTAAACAACACAATTTTTGGCATGAACATAGTCAAACCATTTATTGACAAAGTCATGAAATTTCAAAGGTGTGGTGATATCTATGCTCTCGGAGACATAGTGTGAGAACTTCTTTGATAATACAGATTTCCAAAACGTAAGTTGAATTGAGAACTCATGAAACACTTACACTCTTTCTGCAACAGTCAAACCCGATGTTTTACACGGAAAAGAGTGTCAAGAGATGTACAGAACACTCACCACCTTCCAATGCTAAAACAGTTTTGCCTACAATAGCGGTGTAGTATAATTTATACGTAAAGCAAATTATAAAAAAAAGCTACTTTCAGCGTGTGTGTGTGTGTGTGTGTGTGTGTGTGTGTGTGTGTGTGTGTGTGTGTGTGTGTGTGTGTGTGTGTGTGTGTGATGCTTTGGTGAAGTATTTTTGTGATACAATACATGACAGTATTATTTTCGTACTAAGAGATTTATTTTCAACGATTTTTTTTTACATATGAGAAAAGAAAAGGTGCACATAAACTTTGTAGTAGTTTGTCCATTTCCTGGTACATGACTATGTTTATGTTCACGATCGAGGTAGAACTATCTAAATCACATATTATTCAAAGTAATTTATTGCACCAATTACGGTATGATATATTATTTGTAAGTAGCTGTGCACTTCATAGATTTGGGTGACAGCCTTTTCTTACTTTGCAATAATCTGTGTAAGTATTGTTTATGAATATGTGATTTTCAGAATTAGCACCTTTTATTTATTTTATGTGTATTTTATTTATTTGTTTATTTATTTATTTATTTTATTTATTTTATTTTTTTTTTTTTTTTGGGGGGGGGGGGGGAGGGTTAGGGGTATATTACAACCGGCGACACAGAACAAATTTAACATTGACTGCCACATAAATTTGTCGAGTGCAGAATTCCGGGTGGTTTATTATCTAGACGAAAGTGTACATATGTTTGAAGATAAGCACACAACACAGAGAGAGAGAGAGAGAGAGAGAGAGAGCGAGAGAGATTTTATGCTGAACGGGTTCATTCCTGTAAGTCCTTATTGTCGATGTGAGTGCAAAGAAAAGAAGAGCCAGCAAGGCTTCAGACTCGCCTGTCACCTCCTGCTGCAGGTGATGAGTCAAGTGGGCAAGTCCAGTATTATCACAGTTCATTCAGGAAGAGGAGATGCGGCATTGGCGGATCTACAGGTCACATAATACAGGTCAAACGGAGGTCAGTAAGAGGGTGATATTACTGACATAAATTTCCGTTTTTTTCCCTTAAATTTTCAGAGGTGCTTAAAAGGCATTAATTTTAACTTATGTGTGTGGGAATGGATCAGAGGCATGTCTGGTATGTGAAAATGATAGGTTTGGCTTGACAGGTGGCCTGTTCTGTGTTGTTCCGTCATGATCAGAAATGGTGACAGGCGTGTACTGTTATAGCAATACAGTACGCGGCGTACATTGTTGCTAGCGACACAGTCATCGTGTCCATAAACTTACGACGGGGTAAAAAGTTAAATCAGAACAAAGATTTGCAAATACCAATACTATTGGTATGGTAGGGTCTCCTGCGGTTTCTGCCTTGTTTCCGTCGTCAATGATCTCCGCTTACAGAATATTTTGATATCACAATTAGTGTACTGTGCATCCTCCTACATATGGTAAGCGGCCTTCACTATCGTCGTAAATGTACGATATTGATCATTTCCGCTCTGATTTGTACTGTTGGCGGAGACAAATTAGCGAGGTGCTGGCAGCACGCGGCGAAGAAACCTTCATTATACAAGAACTCACAGAACATACACACATTTAGCAATGCTAATATTGTTACGTATGCGTTCGCTCAACAGATCTCACAGGTCCACAGTTGCATGCACCGGAACAAACAGCGTTTGTAGTTTCCAAGATTCTTTTATTCATCGAGCATTCATACCGGCGTACCTTCCTCCTCCATTCCCCTCCTTCCAACACAACATGTCACAGTTACAACACAAACAAGTCGCACATACTCTAGCTTACTAAGGGACACGGAATAACACACACACACACACACACACACACACACACACCACACACACACACACACACACACACACACACACACACACACACTTCAAAACCTTAATTCGGTACCGGAGTTGTTGTTGGTGGTGGTGGTGGTGGAGGTGGTGGTGATGGTGGTGGTCTTGATGTTTGTTTGTTAGTTGTACCTTCTGTTTTTTGTTGGGTTTTCTGTGTTGTTGCACGTGCTTGTGTGTTTGTTTGCTTGTTTGTGGTAAATATCTTTTTGTGGTTCTTGTTATTGTTGTTGGTTTGTTGTTTGAGAGGGGTTTGTGTGTGAGAATCACTGCTAAAGCTACCTGAATGTTTGCAAAAGTAATACGCAAAATATTTCATCACACTGAAATGGTCAGAGATATGAGGAAAAGAGAGCGCACATCCGTTACAGAAGAACAGCCGCGTATGCGGATCGTGATTTTTTATTCTTTTTAATTTTTTTTTTACAACATGACAAACAACAAAGATAGTTCAGATTGAAAGTTGAAATTGTCATCGAAGTTGAAGTTGAAAATTAAGTCATCAAATTATCCTGAAAAATTCAAGTCTGTATCTTGTTTTGTTATTTTTTATGATTTTTTTTTTCTGAACCTCACAGATCGGCCCCATCTACAGTGCGTGGCTGAGGAAAGATCGGTCCATCTTGAATGAATGAAATGTTTATGCAAGCGAGCAAAAGACTGCACTGCTTGTAGCGACACGTGTGTCGCCGATATCTTAGAAGTTTTGCAAAGATACGTTTACCGGTTGTTGTTTTACAGCGCCTTTCTAAAGACTTTGGCACACCCCTAGAATGTTGAGTTGTTACGGTTGTCTGTGTATCGAAGCTGCACGTTCATCACAAATAACGTCAACATAATGTTGTTTTCGAAATACACAATGAGCTTTTGTGGCGTCAATATCGAAACGCTGATTCCGTCATTACAGCTAACATATTGTATTTCTGACCCCCCCCCCCCCCCCCATCCCCCCCCCCCCAAAAAAAAACCCTAAACATCCAGATAATTATTGACCGTGTCCATTTTTAACAGAATTAGTTCACTTACTTCAGTCACTTCCATTCTAAAACGAGAAACGGTATGTATTTACCTGCAGACATTTACCTGACAAACTAACCTTGAATGCGCAAAAGGCTCATCTACAGTGTCATTTGGAACCAAGCATATCACTATGTAGATATGGGGAAAGCAACCTGAAGCACTATGTTGAAAGTCAGCCGAAGGATTAACTGATTTAATGATTTGGGGGTGAGGGGGTTAGGGGTCGGGGAGGGGAGGGGAGGGGGTGAGTGGGTGTGTTGTTGAAATTTGTTTGATGTAATTTGGTGAAATAACATAATTGTACGCGAATGGCCTGACTATATTCAACAGTAGACACTATTTTGATCGTTCTTTCGGTCTCGGCAACGGTGAAGGTTTTGGTGAATGAAAGCGAAAAAGAAAAACGAGGTCTGCAAAAGACAGAGTATGAAACTTAATCTAAAATATACCTCCCGGGAGCCTCATGTGACACTAATGTCAAAAGTAATCTCGCTTGGAATTCTCGGGCATTTACATCCTTTCTGAGAATTTAAGAAATACTTACGTCAGTGAAAGGAAATATTATCATTATTCTTTGAAATGAAGGACCTGTCGTGTTTAAAAGAAGAAAGAAAAAATCAAAGTATCGATTTTGAGTGAGCACCAAAAAGACAGCGAACACCGTCTGTCATAAAATATGTTAGGTCCGTACGTCCTGAGGTAAAAAGATAAATGTCGTTTGTCTGTGATAGTGGCTCAATAAAAAGTTTTCGCCGAAAATCGTCGGCGATGGCAACCCCAAACAAACATAGAATATTGTGTGACCTGGCCTTTTTGAAGTCCTCCGCTCACCAAAACCCCACTTGCAATTGCACAAGCGCAAGATAGTGTTTTGTTGTTGTTGTTATTTGCTGGGTTTTGGGTGTGTTTGTTGTTGTTTGTTGTTGTTGTTGTTGTTGTTTTTGTTGTTGTTGTTGTTGTTGTTTTTTTTTTTTTTTTTTTTTGGGGGGGGGTCAGTTCTAGACTCAGTCTTCCGCCAGTGCTTTCATTGTAGTTTGAACAGGAACGTTCCACGGTCAGCTGTCTAAGTCTTGGTTATTGTTGTTTTTTTCTGTTGTTAGTTTTCAGTGAATAAGACACTCCATGAACGGGGCGCACCTAGATTTCCGGTGTGGAAGAGAGTCTTTAGAAATGCTAGAAGTTGTCATCCGCCGATTCAGTAACGCTGACACCTTGACTTTTAGACATATTGCTGAATTGAGTATTAGTAGATGAATCACATTCTTGTCTAGAAAACTGTTGTTCGGATCCGACAAATATTCGTTTGAAATTTTCTCTGAACTTTGTTCCTGTTAAACAATATAGGTAAAAATTGACAGCACTGTTACAATACCACGCTATACGGAAAACAGTGTAAAGAATATCTACGACTGCTTTAAACAAGTCATCTTGATATCTTTCACGAGGAACGAAATAGGCAACGTAAAGGAGAAACATTGCATATGGCCCGGAAAGAAGTAGAAATGTAACAGACAGCGCAACCAATGTAACTGTAACAGACGACACTTTCCTTTTGCGATCAGACCCTCGCTCTAAATAACCTGTTGACATGTTCATGTTGGCTTTTCGCACAGATACCCTCAATTTCCATAGCAACACAGCGTTGCTGACAGCAAGAAGAGTAAATGGAATAAAAGAAGAAATGAGAAGATCAACTAGTGACCAAATGTCCATCAAAAAAGCTCGGTATTTATCAGACCAAGTGGCACAGTTGAGTGCAGTGGTATTTTTCCTGTACTGTAAATCGAATCCGTACAGAAAATGGGAATGAAGTGCACAGAAAAATAAGATTATTGTCACCGTAAATATCTGTGATGATTTCCGCGTACAAATCACTTTCACTCGATGTGGCCAAATAACAGATGCAGCTCTCTGTGCCGTCATAGCAACCAGTAGCCATGGGGACAAGACGGTTGATGTGTACACAGTAAATACTGTCATTTTGCACGAGAAACTGCTCAAGTCTGCTATGTCTACTCCAACTGCATGATACAAGAAAATCTGAAACAAACCACTGTACAAAAGACACGTATCAGATATTGCCAGAACAAGAAAGTAGAAATTCATAGCCGTTCTACTTGATCTCATTCTATACAGAATTACACAGATCATCACATTTCCAAACGTCCCAAGAACGAGAACCAGTGGAGGCAGGATAACTCTGATCAAATATCTGGCGCTGTGAAGTGTTTTCACCAGTGCATTCCTTTCATCGTCGAAATTCACGACAGGCATGGAAATATCACTCTCAGTCCCATTTTCATTTTCAAACGACAGATTCATTTTGAATTTCACAGCAAGTGGTTTCGTGTCCTCCGAATCAATTAAAGTAACACGTTTCAGGTACAGATGCGTGAAATATCCTGATTGTGACGGCCGTATCACCTTAGTGTTGCCTGGATTTCCTCAAGCAGAGATCAGAACCTCCAGCCAACATCAATGAGTGTTGTGCAAGTGTTATGAATTTACCTCTGCATGAAGTTTCTCAAACAGGTAGAGTGGTTTATGAAGGGGTTCTCCACGTCTCATTGGCGGAAAGCCGACAAACATTCAGATGTGATGTTCTGAAACCTATCTAGATACCAAAGTTTGATATACTTTTGGTCTCTCTGTCAGTTTGCCGTCTACGTAGATAACTTTGATAGGCAATTTTTAACGGTAATCGTCATTGTACTCATTGTCATGGGTAAAAACAGACTACAAATAAGGAAACTAGTTTGAGGGTGTCTTTTCATTACGCTCTCATCTAAACTTTGAAAAATAAAAATAAAAAAGAAGCGATCAAAATGACTTCACGATGAAACTTAAATTAAACTGGCCATCCACCCGAAACATAGGCACTACAGACAAAGTGTGATATTTTCAGAAGTTCCTAACAGTCGGCTAACGATTCGGCTCAAGTGGAATGTCAGCTCCATGTACAGGATGTTAGACTTTATAGGAAATAGAAGTGCAAAAATATGAAAGAATATCAAAATTATGAGATAATAATTATTGAATCTACATTCGTGTTTTTGTGTAGGAAACTATACAACAGTCGTGTACTAAAGTATACATAAATGTAATGGCGTTGAGTACAAAACTCATTGTTAGTACCAGACGGTGGCAAAAAAATTTTGCAAACTAATTTATTACTCTAGTTTCAATATAATGGTTTTCACAGATCGCTATAGAATTGATTTACGAGAAAAATGATGTTTTTAAACTTAAGCTGTAATCTCTGTTTTAGCATTTCAGGAAACTGGAAATTATTTATCATGGTTGTATTTTTTTCCGTGATATGATTATAACCGGTGCACGAATTTAATATAATTATGATTTGTTAAAAGTACAATTGTGGCTCTTTTTACGAGACAGATAAATGTTTGATGGATGAATGGCGATATTAGGTTAATATTTTGAAGATAATATCATGCAATTGTTTAATTTGAATATTTTAATGAGTTACACACACACACACACACACACACACACACACACACACACACACACACACACACACACACACACACAGATCACTTCATTTCACTTTGACAATACATGTTTTTTAATTGAAAAGTGCATTTCTAGCACAGACCTCTTTACAGTTTACAATCTCCTACTATCTGATGACACAAAACAATATAAATTACACAATACGCCCATAAACAGAGAGGTTACAGTCATCCCCATCACAAACACGGGAGCTTGAAGTCAAACGACAAGGAAACTGTGTCTGGTACGTTGTGCTTGCTGTAGTTTTCGCCTGTAAACAGGTACGTAGCTCACTCAGTGACATTTACATATGTTGCTATAGACACGCCTCATCACAGCTGAGCATTTCCCAGGGCTGTTGTTCTGTGACGTTGTGCCCCGTGACTGCGGGAATCGATGTGTTGGCGGCGAGCGCTCGTGACGCTCGTGAACGGGTGAGAAAGGTAGCTAGCAGTGTGACCAAGATGGTGGCAATTTTGGTCCGCTTCAAACTTTACAACGGCATTTTATTTATTTTTTTAAAATGTTGATGCATTTACCGACGAAAAAGGTCCCTGAATAGACGCATCGTATATCATCCTTTTCAAGTTTTCAAGTTTAATTTTATTAATCGTTTGGCTGTTACTATGTGTAAATTTGATGTTCTGTGATGGTGCAATATCTGCACGATTCACCTGTGGTAGACGGCACTGTCAGCAGCGTTTCCCCGAAAGAGATTGGTTACTTAGCTTATACAACTCTGCGGCGGAGATGCATCAAGGGACGTAAGTCTCTTCAAATGGCATGATCGAGAATAATGTTTGTGTTTCGGAACTGGATAAGGTGGGCGAGTGTTTAGGGTTTAACATACCCACCCACCTACCCACTTACCCCTCACGGACAGTAAATTAAACATTTGATAACATGTTAATGTGGGTTTGTGAATCAACTCATACACACATACTGCAACACACAAAGGCGCCAAAAAAAAAAGTCCAAAACAAGGTAGAAATACACCAAGGGGTTACGACACGCTTTGCTGCTCACGGGGGATGGATAAGTTCAGCGTGTATGCACAGGGAGAGAGAAAGGGAAGCAAGAGAGTCAGAATTCATCATTTTCATATTCTGCATTGGAGACAGTGCATTGCTCTGAATTTTGACTTAAATGACTCATGTTTGTGCTGGAGTGTTGTTCCGACTTTAGTAAATCAGCTGGACTCAGACATGAACATATCATTCGCAGCAATTCTTTCCGGAACTTTGTCCCCGTCAAGCAGTACAGATAAAAGTTAACTGCACTATTGCTGTACCACGTCATGTTTCCCACAAACATGAAAATGTTCACGACGGCGATAAATGATTCATCTCGCCGTTGCTCGAGTGAAACGAAATAACTGAGGTAGAAGATCACAATCGCAAAAGGAGAGGTCAGCAATAAGAATGTCACTGACAGGACAACAAGAGTTACTGTAACAGACGAAGCTTTCCTTTCACTGTCCGCAACCCGCTGAGTGTGACCTGTTGCCAGTGTCATTCGGGCTTTACGTACAGACACCGTCAGTTTCCATATCATAAATGGGCGCGTGTGTATGTCTGTGTGTGTCTGTGTTTCTCTGTTTCTCAGCAACCACAAAAAACACACGCAAACCGCGCCAAAATTATGTTGTTGAAGAGCTTTCACGTGTACCTCTAGTACAAGTCAAGGTCAAGGTTACGCTCTTAGTTTTTCGTACAAACACCATTACTCTATCTATGCATTAGCCCCGATCGCCATGACTGTTTTCTTACCTTGGCAACAAATGAAACAAAACGGCAAATGCATCTGCAAATACATCTTACTGGAAATGGGAATGTACAAGTCTCCGAACAACAATAACACCAACAACAAAAATTAATGTTAACATATCTAAGTAAACCCCTACCAGGTCCGGTCAGTCTAATTTCTGCAGAACCCCCTCAATAATCCATATAACATGATCGAGACTGGGGGAGTGAGAGAGAAACAGAGTCTTTAAAAGTCATTTTCCGATTCAGAAACACTTACACTTTGACTTTCAGACATACTGCTGAGTTGAGTAGCAGTTGTTGAATCCAAATCCGATTTGGATGACTGCTTTTTGGATCCACGGAATAATTGTTTAAAACATTCTCTGAATTTTGTTCCCGTCAAACAATACAGGTAAAAATTGACAGCGCTGTTGCAGTACCACAAAAGACTAAACAAGCTGGAAATCAAATATCTGACTGCTTTGGACAAATCGCCCTCCCCACTGGGAACTAAATAAGCAGCGTACAGAAGATACACGACATACGGACCGGAAAGAATGATAAACGTCACAGAAAGAACCACCAATGTAACGGTAATAGATGATACTTTCTTTTTGCGTTCAGACCCTCGCTCTGAATAACCCGTTGACAAGTTCACGCTGGCTTCCCACATAGATACCGTTAATTTCCTTATTAACACAACATTGCTGAAAAAAAGCAAAGTAAAGGGAATAAACGAAGAAATGAGAAGGTCAACTAGTGACCAAACGTCAAAGAAAAACCTGTTGTATTCATCAAATGAAGGTCCACAAAATGCCGCAGTGTTATTGCTTGTGTGAATTAAATCCATTCCATACAGAATATGGGAATGAAGTGCACAAAAGAATAGTGTTACTGTCACTGCGAAAATCTTTGATTTTTTTCGCGTACAAATCACTTTCACGCGATGTGGCCAAATAACTGATGCAGCTCTCTGTACCGTCATAGCAACCAGTAGCCATGGGGACAAGACGCCGGCTGTGTAAGCTATAAATACTATCATTTTACACAAAACACTGTTCATTCGCGCAACACTTATTCCAAATGCGCGATACAAAAAAGAACTGAACATACCAGCGTACAAAAGACACGTATCAGATACTGAGAGGAAAAGAAAGAAGACATTCATTGCTGATCCACTCGACTTCATTCTGTGCAGAATTACAATGATCATAGTGTTTCCAAATGTTCCCAGGATCAGAATCAGCGGAGCGATGATTACGAACGTCAAAACCTTAGCATCGTTTACAGCTTTCACAAGTGCACTCATTCCATCGTCATCATCAACAACAGTAGACACAGAAAGCGCATTGTTGACTGTTGCGTTCTCAAAAGAAAGATTCATTTTGAAGTGCACACTAAGTAAACGTTCAATCTCTTCTCGGGGAAAAAAGAGTTGATTGAACACTTGTCGGGTGAATATTGATCTTTCCCACTCTAGCGGTTGATTACTGCCTGGATGCCGTCTAGGTGGATTGCAGAAGCTCTGATGTTGTTCGGGGTTAAGTAATCACATGAAGCTTGGTAATAATTCACCTCCCTCGATCAAATCTGGAAAGAAAGAACAGTATTTTGACAGAAACCTATGTGGTAAACTTTCCCTTTTATTGTATTTAGTCATACAGTAATATTATCTACATTTCACATTAGTCTGTTCCAGTTACATCCAGTTCCAGCACGATTGCTTGCCCCGCAGATCTAAGACGTCAGACGCAAGTTCAAACGTGCCATACAATTCTTTACTAGGAACGATAAGAAATGAATGGCAACTAAACAATCTAGGATTCCCTTAACAAGAACTACCGTTGGGTTGGTGTTACGTTGAATACAATACAGGCCTTTGCATATGACATGCTACTGTGCCTAGTGCACACACTCTTTCACATACTGTACAGGAGACTGTCTGTGCGAGTATATAAACAGTCTGAGTGTAAATTTACAAATAAAACATCGACTACTTTCAAGGCGCGCCCAAAACTACAGAACTGGGAAAACGAGCACTTGTCTTTCAACTGAATCGATACTAACAACCTTAATATTGTATAGCAGATACTCACGTACATTAACTGATGTCATCATACAGATCAGAAACGCCATCGACACTATTAAATTAGCTAGTAGTATGTAAGTATCTTGTATTTACCTCAGTGTAGCATTTCACCGACAAGAGCCGTGATTTACAGAAGGAATCTTCGACGACTCACTGATCTGTGGCAGACAGACATCTAGATGTGATGTTCTAAACCCTGGTCAGATTTCTGCGTGTTATATACGTTCTACTGATACGGTTGCCGGGCGGAAAAACGCCAGAGAAAAATGTCAGTCGACCAGTTTACCGAATCAGCGGGTTATTTTTAGCTTGCTATTTTTTATGGAAATTATTGTTAATGAACACTTATTTCCTGACGTTCTAAGTAAGTAGATTTCCCCACGGACTTCTTGTAAGTGTCGTTTTAAACATGAACAGACTAGAAAAAGAAAACACTTTCAGGGTGTGGTTGACGGTTTGTAAACAACAAACTTATAATACGAAAATCATTTTTTTAAAACCCAAAAATCAAATCAACAGAAAGCTAGAAATATTGACAACTCAATAAGGTGTGTACACACACGCCCTAAAACAACCACGATTTTACCAAACAACGGATTAACCCTGATCAGTACACACAAAACCTTCCTTCCAGAAGAAGAAAACGAGGGACAAAAACATTAAATCGTCTTTCAACGGAAAGAGTGTCAACAGATGTACAGAACACTCACCACCTTCCAATGCTAAAACAGTTTTGCTGACAATGGCGGTGTAGTAGATTTTATAGGTGAAGCAAGTTACAAAAAGCTATGCTGAGCGTCAAATTGTGTGTGTGTGTGTGTGTGTGTGTGTGTGTGTGTGTGTGTGTGTGTGTGTGTGTGTGTGTGTGTGTGTGTGTGTGTGTGTGTCACTGTGTGATGCTTTGGTGAAGCATTTTTGTGATATAATTCTGTAGAAAAAAATAATTCAACAGATTACAGTATCATGGTTGGAAGAGATTTCTTTTCAACTATTTTTTTTTTTTTCGGGTTACATACGAGTTGAAGTTCTGTTTCTATCACTGGTTAATCTCACCTGTTAGAAATAAAAGCATATCTCCTAGAACCTAGGAGGAAATAGTGTGTTGATTTAGCGGGATGCACAGAAGAAAAGGTGACATAAACTTTGTAGTAGTTTGCCTGTTTCCTGGATATGACCATGTTTATGTTTCCAAAAATATTTTACGATCGAGGTAGAACTATCTAAATCACAGTAAAAATATTATTCAAAGTAATTTATTACACCAATCACGGTATGATATTTTTGGTAAGTAGCTGTGCACTGAATATATGGGTGACTGTTTTGCTTTTTACTTTGCTATAATCTGTGTCTGTATAATTTATGAATATGTAATTTTCAGAATTAGCACCTTTTGTTTATTTCTATTGTTTTATTTTATTTTATTTTATTTTTTGGTCGTTGCTGTTGTTGTTGTTGTTGTTTTTTTGTTTGTTGTTGTTGTTGTTGTTTTGTTTTTTTTTGTTTTTTTTTTTTGTTTTTGTTTTTTTTTTTGTTTTTTTTTTTGTTTTTTTTTTTTTGGGGGGGGGGGGTATTACAGCGCGTAACACAGAACAAAGTTAACAGTAACTGCCACATAAATTTGTCTTGCGCAGAATTCCGGATGGTTTATTATCTAGACGAAAGTGTACGTATGTTTGAAGATGATAAGCATACAACAGAGAGAGAGAGAGCGAGAGAGATTTTATGCTGAACGGGTTCATTCCTGTAAGTCCTTATTGTCGATGTGAGTGCAAAGAAAAGAAGAACCAGCAAGGCTTCAAGCTCGCCTGTCACCTCCTGCTGCAGGTGAAGAGTCAAGTGGGCAAGTCCAGTATTATCATAATTAAATCAAGAAAAGGAGATGCGGCATTGGCGGATCTACAGGTCACATAATACAGGTCAAATGGAGAAGGTTAGTAAGTAAGTAAGAGGGCGATATTATTCAAATGAATTTCCTATGTTTTCCTTAAAACTTCAGAGGTGCTTAAAGTGCTTACAATTTTAATCTATATTTGTGGGAATGGATAAGAGGCAGTGATGGGTATGTCAGAAAATGGCTTGGCTTGACAGGTGGGCTGTTCTGTGTTGTTCCGTCATGATCAGAAATGGTGACAGTCGTATACTTTACTAGCAATACAGTACGCGGCGTACATTGTTGTGAATGACACAGTCATCGTGTCCATAAACTTACGACGGGGGAAAAAGTTAAATCAGAATAAAGATTTGCAAATGCCACTGCTATTGGTATGGTAGGGTCTCCTGCGATTTCCACCTCTTTTCCATTGTCAATGATCTCCGCTTACAGAAGATGTTGATATCACAATTAGTGTACTATGCGTCCTCAATACATGGTAAGCGGCCTTCAGTATCGTCGTAAATATACGATATTGATCATTTCCGCTTTGATTCGCACTGTTGGCTGAGACAAATTAGCGAGATGCTGGCAGACCGCGGCGAAGAAACCTTCATTATACAAGAACTCACAGTACACACACACATTTAGCAATGCGAATGTTGTTACGTACGCGTTAGCTCAACCTACAGTTACGCACAACAGATCTCACTTGTCCACAGCTGCATACACCGGAACAAACAGCGTTTGCATTTTCCAAGATTCTTTTATTCACCGAGCATTCATACCGGCGTACCTTCCTCCTCCATTCCCCTCCTTCCAACACATGTCACAGTTACACCCAAAACAACTCGCGCGCGCGCACACACACACACACACACACACACACACACACACACACACACACACACACACACACACACATCTCACGCTGTCTGGTACAAGCACAATGTTCACATGGAGACTGGCAGACACATCATACTCCAAAGAAGGCCAGGCGGGGAGGTCGCTCTTTCACACAACGGTCCCGGCGGCTTGCGATGTCCCAAACGGGTGTCTTGTCATCGTGCCAGCACGCTGTAACGTTCACAATATCCACCGATCATTCTCTGGTGTCAGTCTGGTCTACAAAACGTGTCAGTCCTCAGTTTACAATATTTATACTAACTCGATTCTGCGTTTGCCTTTTCCTAACAACGGGGTTCAAAACAAAATAATTTTATGACTTTACATAATCTAGTAGTGAAAATGCTCCATTTTCACAACGGCAATACATGCCGAAACGCCATTTTCCAAACCTGATTGATCAAAGCCAATAAAACATGAACAAAAATATTTACCTCAGGCCAGCGTCGTTCACGCATATGTACAGGTCGTGCTTCCAAGCAGCATTTTCATGGTCACGTCAGTCCCCATCCAAGGCTCAGGGAAAAGTGACCGTTACCAGAGCAGTTTTCACTCCCCTAACGCTAGCCACAGCATGTGATACACTGCCCAGATACCGTGCTGACAGCCCACTACCACAAACTATACTGGTAAACAAAAGACACGCTCAAATAATTTACTTTTTTGTTATCCTCTCTCTCTCTCTCTCTCTCTCTCTCTCTCTCTCTCGCGCACACACACACACACACACACACACACACACACACACACACACACACACACACACACACATTGTACAAACCACGCCGTTTGTCAAAACATTGTCATATACTATTTTATTTGAGAGGCTCACCTGTACGAAACGCCCGAGATGTGACGTCATATGTGTAACGTGTATCGTTGAGAAGTATCGTTGTCGTGAAGTAGGCTATGTTTGAACCTGTGCTTTCTGGTGGATCTTTATCAAAAAACTCATCAAATGAGCCACGATAATCTTTTTATGCTTTTTCCGTGAGATTTTCCTCGTTTCCCGTCGCCACCTTGAAAAAATATAATTATTCTGAATGTCAGGGGCTAGAACTCCTTCAGAATACTGCATCCTTCTTCCGTTGTCGCCTCCCCTGAACCAGTCGTCGCGCTTACTTGACGTGATGAGGTATTTTAGTGCCCTTTATAATGAAACATTGCTGGAGGTATGATTGCATGATATCTAGGAATGATTTGTCCATAATATTATTATTATTATTATTATTTAGAGTGCAATTAGCGTAATGGTAAGAAAGGTACTGATGTGAAGGTAAAAATGACTTTATAATGACGACTGGAATGATGTCGAGATCAGGCAATGTTTATATGGTCATTTCGATTTAGAGTTTGCAGAATGTTTTGTGTTTTTCATACTTAGACTGTCTATATGTGTAAACTCTTCTCTTGTAAAACACACACACACACACACACACACACACACACACACACACACTTCTCTGGGACAAGGATTTTTTTCTCCCAGGGAGGGGGAACTGGAAGGAAGCTGAGTGTAAATATTATGGGATGTTTTGGTGGTATGGTGCTGACAGGGGTGGGTGGGTGTTTGGGGGTTTAACGTCCTTTTCCACCACATAGGGTGATATCAAACGGACGGGGCAACGATGAAAAAGCCAGCACAAATATTTGGCCCCAGCCGGGATCGAACTCACGACCCGAGCATTAGAAGTCCAACTCTCTACCTGGTGCCGACAGAGTGTGAGCGCTTATGTATTGCACGTGAAAATGTATTGAGGTGGTCAGGTGAAGTGTGGTCAGTTCAGTACTGAGTCAGGCGGGAGTTTTTGTCACGGGGAGTAGAAGGTGAGCGATAGTGGCAGAACTCGGATCTGGTGTGTGTCGGACGAGCGAGTTTGAAGGGCAGAGAAGAGAGGTTGAGCTCTGGGGTTTTTCATATTCCGCTTTTGCAGTGTAGCGGTCGTGCTGAGAGATAAAGTGATTCAGAAGGCAGCGTGTCTGGTAAGCGGAGAATTTTCGTTTTACTATTTAGACAATTTGTTTGATGGAAAATTGAGATAGAGGACAGTTTTTGAGTAGTGTTTGTAAATCTGTGGGTTACAGAGGGATACGCTGCCGTAGGGGTGAAAGCAGTTCTGTGGGGGATAGTTAGAGAAAGAGAGGCCCCGTGAAGAGACTGATGCCGAGTGGGGAGTGCGCCAGACAGAGAAAGCGAAAGTAGTTCGCCTGAGAGAAGTCTTTTGTTCCGGCCACCGTTGACTGAAAGGAGAAACTCAGTAAAGAGTGACAGTGTGTTTTTGATCAGAGAGCCAGGGAGAGGAATGTTTGTTGTTGGACGTGTTGAACTGAACTCTGTGACGCGTGGTGTATTGTGTTTACCTGTAGATATTTACCGGACAACATAATCTTGGATGCGCAAAAGCCTCATCTACAGTATCATTTGGAACGAAACATGTGCACTGGAGATAGTCTGCAGCCATAATTTATGTGGAAAGTCAGACAAAGGATCAACTGTTTGGGGGGCTCCAGTCGCGCTCCAGTGACCTGTGTTTGTATGTTTTTGTTTTAAATTGTTCAGCCTCATTTACAGTTTCATTTGGAATGAAACATGTGCACTGAGATATGGAGAAAATATTCTGCAGCCCTATGTTGAAAGTCAACTAAAGGATTAACTCTTTGACGACGAAGCACAATTTCTAACACGCGATTTCCTATAGGAAATCGCGTGTTAGAAATTGTGCTTCGTCGTCAAAGAGTTAACTGTTTGGGGGGCTCCAGTCGCGCTCCAGCGATCTGTTTTGCATGTTTTTCTTTTAGATTGTTTGCTGTAATTCGGCAATATGACAGAACTGTAAGCGAATAACCTAAATGTATTCAGCTGCAGACATCAGTTTGAGCGCCCTTAAGCTCTCGACAAAGGTGAACGTTTTAGTTCGGAAAAGTATAGAGTATATAGAAATTTGTTGCCCGGGAGCCTTAAGTAACAATATCGTAGAAACTAATCTCTCTTGGATTCTCTGGCACTACCATCCTTTCCAAGAATTTAAGAAATACTTACGTCAGCGAATGGAAGAAGAATATTATTTTGGAACAAATGATCTGTCGTTTTTACGAGAGAAAAAAGTCAAAGTATCGATTTTGACTGGTTCACTAAAGATAGAGAACACTGACTGTCATAAAATGTTAGGTCTGTACGTCCTGAAAAAGAAAAAAAGAAGTTAAAAAAGTGGGGGTTTGTTGTTGTTGTTGTTGTTGTATCTGCTACAGGTCCACAAAAGTGGCTCAAAAAAGTTTCCCCCGAAGATCGGCTAAAGCGTACATTGAACATTGTGTGACCTGGTCTTTTTGAAATCCTCCGCTTACCAAACTCCACTTGCGATTGCACAAGCGCAAGATCGGTTTGTTTGTACAATTGTTTTTTGGGTTTTTTTTTTTTTTTTTGGTTGGGCCTTCCGCACGCGACTAAGTGTCTTCACTATCTATAGTTTTTGGTGGTGGTTTGTTTTTGGGCGGTCGGTGGTCTAGTGGTTAAGGGACTTGTCACCAATGCGAGAGGACCAAGAATGTTTCCTTCTCGTATGTGCCACCGTTCATTCGGGCCGATCCTCGGGGGATACTCCGGCTTCCTCCCACTCTGCTTTGGAAATGTTCAGCCCACCAAATTTGAAAAATAAATGCAATTCTAAATTCCGAAATTTAAATAGCTGAGGTGACCCTTCGCACCACGTGATTGTAATGTGTTTATGTCCAGTGTGTGTGACAATGCGTGTGATTCACGTGAGCGTGCGTGTTGGGTTCAGTTCGCGGCGCTTTGAGCCGATTATTGGGTAAAGCGCCTATACAGTACACATTATTATTATTATCAGTGAAGAAGACACTGAACATGGCGCACCTAGATTTTCGGTGAGGAGGAGTCTTTAGAAGTGTTAGAAGTCGTCATTCGCCGATTCAATTACGCTGACTCCTTGACTTTTAGAAATGTTCCTGAGTTGGGTAACATTAGTAGATGAATCCGATTTTGATAGCTGTTTTCCGGATCCAAGAAATATTCGTTTGAAATTTTCTCTGAACTTTGTTCCTGTTAAACAATAGAGGTAAAAATTGACAGCGCTGTTACAGTACCACGCTATACCGAAAACAGTGAAAAGAATATCTATGACTGCTTTAAACAAGTCATCTTGAAATCTTTCACGAGGAACAAAATACGCAACGTAAAGGAGAAACATTGTATATGGCCCGGAAAGAATGACAAACGTTACAGACAGGGCAACCAGTGTAACTGTTACAGACGACACTTTTTTGTTGCGCTCTGAATAACCTGATGACAAGTTCATGTTGGCTTTTCGCACAGATACCGTCAATTTCCATATTAACACAGCGTTGCTGGCAGCAAGAAAAGTAAATGGAATAAAAGAAGAAATGAGAAGATCAACTAGTGACCAAATGTCCCCCATAAAAGCTCGGTATTCATCAGACCAAGTATCACAATGGAGTGCAGTGCTATTTTTCTTGTACTTTAAGTCGAACCCGTACAGAAAATGGGAATGAAGTGCACAGAAAAATAAGACTATTGTCGCCGTAAATATCTGTGATGATTTCCGCGTACAAATCACTTTCACTCGATGTGGCCAAATAACAGATGCAGCTCTCTGTGCCGTCATTGCTACAAGTAGCCATGGGGACAAAACGCCTGATGTGTAAACTGCAAAATATGTCATCTTGCACGAAAATCTGCTTATGTCTGCTATGTTTACTCCAACTGCACGATACAAGAAATTCTGAAACAAACCACTGTACAAAAGACACGTATCAGATATTGCCAGAACAAGAAAGAAGACATTCATAGCCGTTCTACTTGATCTCATTCTATACAGAATTACACAGATCATCACATTTCCAAACGTCCCAAGAACGAGAACCAGTGGAGGCAGGATAACTCTGATCAAATATCTGGCGCTGTGAAGTGTTTTCACCAGTGCATTCCTTTCATCGTCGAAATTTATGACAGGCATGGAAACATTATCACTCACAGTCCCATTTTCAAATGACAGATTCATTTTGAGTTCCACAATAAGTGGTTTCGAGTCCTCCGAATCAGTTGAATTAAAACGTTTCAGGTACAGATGCGTGAAATATCCTGACTGTAACGACAGTATCAACTTATTGTTTCCTCAAGCAGAGCACAGAACCTCCAGCCAGCACCAATGAGTATTCTGCAAGCGTGAATTTACCTCAGCATGAAGTTTCTCCAACAGGTAGAGTGGTTTATGAAGGGGTTCTCAATGTCTCACTGGCGGAAAGCCGACAGACGTTTACATGTGATGTTCCGGAACCTATCCAGATATCAGTGTCTGACGTATTATTGGTCTCTGTGGTTCTCTGTAAGTTTGCCGTCTACATAGATTACTTTAATCGGGAAGTTTTAACGGTAATCGTTGTTAACGGACTGACAAACTGCTTGTATCTTGTACACATGAATAAAAACAGACTACAAACAAGGAAACTAGTTTGAGGATGTTTGTCTTTTCCTCACTCTCTCCTCTAAAATTTTAAAAATAAGAAGAACGGGAAAAAAACGTTCAAAATGACTTCTCTGGGAAATTAAAATGAAACTGACCATCCACCTGAAACATATACTACAAACAAAGTGTGATGTTTTCAGAAGTTCCTAACAGTCGGCTGACGATTCGGCTATAGTGGAATGTCAGCTCCGTGTACAGGATGTTAGCGGACAGACTTTATAGAAGATACAAATGCAAAAATATGAAATGATTATGAGATATTATTGATTCTACTTTCATGTTTTGTGCAGGAAAATGTACGACAGTCGTGTACTAAAGTATACATAAAATTAACAACAATGAGTACAAAACTCATTGTTAGTACAAAACTGCGGAAAAAATACTTTCTCCAACTAATTTATTACTCTAATTATAATGTAATGGTCGTTACAGATCGCTATAGAGTTTATTTACGAGTGAAATAATGTTTTTAAACCGGGTGTAAGCTCTGTTTGCATCTCCGGAAACTGCTTGTATTTTTCCCATGATGTGATTATAGCAGGTGCAAGCGAAACAATTAAAATAACTAAATGATTTTGTCAAACATAGAATTCTGTTTTTTTCACGAGACAGATTAATGTTAAATGAATGAAGGACGATGTATAGGTAAATGTTTTTACTATCTTCAGTTTCACACACACACACACACACACACACACACACACACACACACACACACACACACACACACACACCGATCACTTCATTTCACTTTGACAATACGTGGTTTTTATTTTCAAGCACATTTCTAGCACATAACTCTGTTACAGTTTACAATCTCTTACTATGTGATGACACTAAATTCATAAATAACAGAATACGCCATTTAACAGAGAGGTTACAGTCATCCCCATCACAAACACTGGAGCTTGAAGTCAAACGACAAGGAAACTGTGTGTGGTACGTCGTTCTTGCTGTATTGTTCTCCTGTAAACTGGTAGCTCACTCAGTGACATTTACATAATTATGTTGCTATATATACGCCGCTTAACTGCAGTGCGTTTCCTAAGGCGAACATGCTGTAACGTTTTGCCCGGTGACTGAGGGAATCGATGTGTTGGCGGCGAGCGCTCGTAACGCTCGTGAACGGATGAGAAAGGTAGCTGGCAACGTCACCAATAGGGCTACAAATTTGTCCCCTAGGGACACAGGACAGGCCAAGTTCGCGTGCGTATAGCGCGACTTCAACGGCTACGACCCACAAGACAAGACCTTCAAGTCTGATCTGGGTCTTGCTGAACTTTACGGTTCTATATGACTAATGACAAGCTACTCAAGGTCCCTAAGATAAACCTGAAAACGTATGGTGAACGATGTTTCCGTTTTGCCGCCCCTACAGTCTGGAACTCTCTGCCTATGGGGCTGAGACAACAACCA
Source organism: Batillaria attramentaria (assembly GCA_018292915.2). Classification (NCBI taxonomy): domain Eukaryota; kingdom Metazoa; phylum Mollusca; class Gastropoda; family Batillariidae; genus Batillaria; species Batillaria attramentaria. Next base: position 563,581 of record JACVVK020000137.1, on the reverse strand, counting down.
TCTTTATCAGCTTTTAGATCTGGACTGAAAACCCACCTTTTTCAACAGGCTTTCAACTGATGTGTCTTTGTATTGTGTGATGTGATTGACGTGTTTGTCTGTATAGTGTGAATGTGTATGAGTGATGTGTGTTAGCGCAATGAGTCACTGTTTCTGAGAAGTGCGCTATATAAATGAAATTTATTATTATTATTATTATATACACACTCGCGTAACCGGCTGTCATAGCAAGCCTTTGTACCTTTCTGTGTTTGTCTGTCCGTCCTATTGCTTATAAAGAGTAGAAACTGTTACTGTCGTTCCATGTTCGTTTGTTTGAGTGATGGCGTGTCACGTGTGCATGTCTGCGAGCGAACGAGTGCTTGACAGGGTCGTGGTAAACGGTCTTTCGAACAATAACGAGCACTCTGCTACATCCTCAGTGTGCATGCTATGCTACCAAAGCCCAGTCTTCAATGATAACGCTATGTGAACGTTAAAAACTGTGTAGCTTTAGAGAGAGAAAAAAGTGCTTACCAGATAGGACCCATGTTAGTGGTATACAGCCTTGTCGAACTTCTCTGCAAAACGTCATCGTTATGATATCTCTCTTGTATGATCCGCTAATTCAAAACTCGTCTTCACTAACTCTAGTTCTGCTGACGGATTCCCCAGATACTTCGCTCGGCTGTGTGAGATTTGTCGATGAGACTGCGTCAAGCATTCGATTTTGTTTTCTGCACATACACATTATTCGTCGACATTCGTGCCGAAATTTTGTTCCTGTTAAACAATATAGGTAAAAATTTATCGCACTGTTGGTGTACCACAAGGTGGAAAAGATAATACTGAAAAAGGACATTACTTTTGAAAAATAAATATCGTCCCAATATTCTCTTGGGACAAAGAAATTCCAATACAAGAGCAACGCCGTGTAAGGAAGTGTAAGTAACAGGAAAGCCATAGAAAGCACAACCAGTGTAAATGTTACAGACGATGCTTTCTTTTCTCGCTCGGAAACCCGCTGTGTATGTCCCGTTGTTAGCTTAACACGGGCTTCTCGTATCGACACCGTCAGTTTGCGTATCAGAATAGAGTTGCTTATGAGAAGAAATACAAAGGGGATAAAAGACGAAATCAACAGATCTGTAAGTGACCATACATTCCTGAAAAAGTTGTCGTACTCTACAATAGGAATCTCGCAGACAGTGCTATTTCTATACTCCAAAAGATCAAATCCATATAGGATATGTCCATTAACAAAAGCGGCTACAAAAACTGTGAGAATTGCTACTACTCTAGATTTTGCATGAGTACACAGCACTCGTATTCGATGCGGCCAGACAACAGAGGCAGCTCTCTGTGCAGTCATAGCCACTATCAACCAGGCTGACAAAAGGCCAGTAGTGTACACCAACCACGGAATGGTTTTACATGTGAAAGTGTTCATGAGGTTTATGTTAAATTCAAAATATTCACGCAACATATTATTCGCAAGCCCAGAAAACAGAATGCACAAATCTGATATCGCCAGGCAACAGAAAAACACATGCATAGAGTTTCCAGAAGATCGCATCCGGTACATGATGGTGATAATCTAGACGTTCCCGAACGTTCCAAATAGGAGAACCAAAGGAGAGACCCATCCTCTGATGAAGGAAATTATTGTGTTAAGGATGAAATGAGGATCAGTGGTTTCCTTCTGTATGGACTCAGTGAAAGAATCGATGAAAGTAGCGTTAGAAGTTCTACTGAAAACGCTGTTGTTCATTTCCATTTTTCAGCGGCGTAAAACCGTGGAGGCAAAAATCCAATTGTCAGGAAAACCCACTTTTCGCTGCTGTTGTTTCTGTTGTTTTTCTAATTGTTTGTTTCTGTTTTAGTTTGCTGTCTTATAAATTTTCAGGAACGATATGACAGTTCCTCGAATAAATCCCCCACAAATTATGTGGGTTTTTTTGTTGTTTTTTGTTTTGTTTTGTTTTGTTTTATTTTTCGCTAGAGTTTTGAAATTATTGGTTGAAACCTTTCAGGTCTCTCTTTACGTCTCGCGAAACGTAGAACAGGATATTGACGGTTCTCAGTCGTCAGCTGAATTTTACGGATGACTTTCGGATCTTTACAGAAGATTCAGATTTAATTAAAGGGTCTATATCATGACCCGTAACACTGTCAATCAAAACCTCCACATGATAAAGTCAGAGGCATGTACAATTCAAGCTGCTGGAACCCAGTGCCTGTCCGCTGATTGGATTCAGTCATTCGAGGTCAGTGGACTGTCTGGATACTTCATTCTGCACAAACAAGTTGGAATGCAAGATTATAATATCATTTGAAACTCTGCTACTCATAATGATTGTACTATACAAATGATCACAAAAGAAAATGCAAATTCAGACGAGCATTAACACTAAGCCGACAATGTCAGATTTGCAAACAGAGATTTGTAAAATCTCTCATCTCTCTAATCGGAGGTAAAATTATATAGCAAGGGAGCGGGTGGGTGTTTGGGGGTTTAACGTCCTGTTCCACCACATACGGGCGATATTGAAGACGGGGCAACGATGAAAAAGCCAGCACAAATATTTGGCCCCAGCCGGGATACGAACTCACGACCCGAGCATTAGAAGTCCAACGCTCTACCATTCGGTCACCCCGGCTTCCCTTAAATGGCAAGATGTGATGTACATGTATCTGGATATGAAATTAAAGTTTTCCACAAAAAATCCACAATGGATACTAGTATTTTACTCCACTTGGAAGTTTTCTGTTTAATGGGTTCAGTAACCTTTAATATGATAACAATCAACGCGAAAAAAAAAGGTCATCACAGGTCTTGGTCTGTGTCGTGTGTAAATTCATGTTTGTGTGCCTTTATGCTATCCTTTTTTTTTTTTTTTTGCAGTTTTGTACAAGCGTACATTTATAGGCACCCTGCTCTCCCCCCCCCCCCCCGCCCCCCCCCCCCCCCACCCCTGGCCTTCTATGATATTGTGGAAGAGATGGACCCTCCAACATCTACCCCCTCATCACCCCCGCCCCCTTTCTGAAACACCACACCCGGCCCCCGTAGTGTAGTGGTTAGCACTTCGGACTATGGACCGGGAGACCCGGGTTCGAATCCCAGCCGAGGCAAGCGGGATTTTTCCTACCTAGGTCGGCTCCTACCCAGAGCGGGTGTGCTATGGGCCCGATGGGGAGGCTGTTGCCACACAGCTGAGTTTCACCCACTTCACGGGTGCGACTTTGGGGGTGCTTCCCTTAGTATGACACGTCTTATGATGTGGATGATTACACGGCCGGCACCACAGGTGCCTTTGTTCCCGGGCCTGGTTAATGCCGGGATATTTATGACAGGAAGCGTGAAATGCGGCCATGTCCCGCAGTCCCAAACCACATGGACCTCCATAGCATCATCTTACTATCATCCTCATCTCCATCATCATGCATAATAATAAAAAAAAATTGTCCCAGCTTCCGAGCCCTCCGTGGATTCCACCCATGACCTGGGAGGAACACCACTGGAGCTGGCAAAGAGCTGGGGCAGCAAAAAAAAAAAAAAAAAAAAAGAAACACCACACCCCGAAGTTTTATATGGAGAATCACTTTTGCATTTTGGGATTCCTATGGGCGATATCAAACAGTTGACAGCTGTGTTATGGGCATCAGATTTATGTAGTGTTAGCTCTGCATTTGTTTTACCCTGATCAATCGATGAAATTGATAAGTATGTCTATGTCAATCATCGAAGCACTTCTGTCAACTTTCCTACGGTGAAGAGGGTCGAGAGAGAGAGAGAGAGAGAGAGAGAGACTGACTGACTGACTGACTGACTGACTGAAACGTTTATTTCAGGATAAAGACTTGTAGGCATGGTCTGCCATTCTTACTAGCTGTCCTGCTAACCTAGGAACACTAAAAAAATAACGGCTAACATGACAAAAGAGTATACCAGGCACAAAGGGAGTAAATCTAGTAAAAAATAAAAAAAAGACATGCAAAGATACAAAGAGAGAGAGAGAGAGAGAGAGAGAGATGTCCATGCCCACCAATCTGGAGATAATTGCTTGCATGTGTTAAGGACTGTGTGCCCTTGCCAGCCTAGACAATTGTAGGTAAATTTTTCAGCTGAAAATAAGCCCAACACTTCTGCATTCATGAGGCTGATTTCAAACAGCTGACAGCTGAACTAAGGGTATCAGATATCTGTGAGCTCTACATTTGTTTTGCCCTAACCATCCAAATCAAACACAAACCCTCTTTCTTTTTTCTACTGTAGGTTTAACAAACAAACAAAAAAAGTAAATGAGGGGTTTGTTTGGGGTTTTTTTGGTAATTTTGTACTTTAACCAAACACCCATTGTGGCATCAGGGTTTTACTGGGGCAGTAGAGGTTCTACATTCAGGGAAAGGAAGCTGTCCTGGGAGAAGAAAAACTCTAAACTCTAACGAAACCAAGCAGAGTTGAAGTGGTGTTGTCTATGCCCTCCTGGGCATAGAGAGAGAACGCTTTTGATATACGGATTTCCCACAGGCTGGTTTGAAATCTAGTGTAAATTCCTGAGACACAACACTCTTTCGACGTCCGATGTGTAAAACAGAAAACAGTGTCAGAGATGTACAGAACACTCACCACCTTCCACCGCTGAAACAGTTTCGCGGACGATTCAATAACGCTGACACCTTGACTTTTAGACATGTTCCTGAGTTGGGTAACATTAGTAGATGAATCCGATTTTGATAGCTGTTTTTCGGATCCAAGAAATATTCGTTTGAAATTTTCTCTGAACTTTGTTCCTGTTAAACAATAGAGGTAAAAATTGACAGCGCTGTTACAGTACCACGCTATACCGAAAACAGTGAAAAGAATATCTATGACTGCTTTAAACAAGTCATCTTGAAATCTTTCACGAGGAACAAAATACGCAACGTAAAGGAGAAACATTGTATATGGCCCGGAAAGAATGACAAACGTTACAGACAGGGCAACCAGTGTAACTGTTACAGACGACACTTTTTTGTTGCGATCAGAACCGCGCTCTGAATAACCTGACGACAAGTTCATGTTGGCTTCTCGCACAGATACCGTCAATTTCCATATTAACACAGCGTTGCTGGCAGCAAGAAGAGTAAATGGAATAAAAGAGGAGATGAGAAGATCAACTAGTGACCAAATGTCCCCCATAAAAGCTCGGTATTCATCAGACCAAGTATCACAATGGAGTGCAGTGCTATTTTTCTTGTACTTTAAGTCGAACCCGTACAGAAAATGGGAATGAAGTGCACAGAAAAATAAGACTATTGTCGCCGTAAATATCTGTGATGATTTCCGCGTACAAATCACTTTCACTCGATGTGGCCAAATAACAGATGCAGCTCTCTGTGCCGTCATTGCTACAAGTAGCCATGGGGACAAAACGCCTGATGTGTAAACTGCAAAATATGTCATCTTGCACGAAAATCTGCTTATGTCTGCTATGTTTACTCCAACTGCACGATACAAGAAATTCTGAAACAAACCACTGTACAAAAGACACGTATCAGATATTGCCAGAACAAGAAAGAAGACATTCATAGCCGTTCTACTTGATCTCATTCTATACAGAATTACACAGATCATCACATTTCCAAACGTCCCAAGAACGAGAACCAGTGGAGGCAGGATAACTCTGATCAAATATCTGGCGCTGTGAAGTGTTTTCACCAGTGCATTCCTTTCATCGTCGAAATTTATGACAGGCATGGAAACATTATCACTCACAGTCCCATTTTCAAACGACAGATTCATTTTGAGTTCCACAATAAGTGGTTTCGAGTCCTCCGAATCAGTTGAATTAAAACGTTTCAGGTACAGATGCGTGAAATATCCTGACTGTAACGACAGTATCAACTTATTGTTTCCTCAAGCAGAGCACAGAACCTCCAGCCAGCACCAATGAGTATTCTGCAAGCGTGAATTTACCTCAGCATGAAGTTTCTCCAACAGGTAGAGTGGTTTATGAAGGGGTTCTCAATGTCTCACTGGCGGAAAGCCGACAGACGTTTACATGTGATGTTCCGGAACCTATCCAGATATCAGTGTCTGACGTATTATTGGTCTCTGTGGTTCTCTGTAAGTTTGCCGTCTACATAGATTACTTTAATCGGGAAGTTTTAACGGTAATCGTTGTTAACGGACTGACAAACTGCTTGTATCTTGTACACATGAATAAAAACAGACTACAAACAAGGAAACTAGTTTGAGGATGTTTGTCTTTTCCTCACTCTCTCCTCTAAAATTTTAAAAATAAGAAGAACGGGAAAAAAACGTTCAAAATGACTTCTCTGGGAAATTAAAATGAAACTGACCATCCACCTGAAACATATACTACAAACAAAGTGTGATGTTTTCAGAAGTTCCTGACAGTCGGCTGACGATTCGGCTATAGTGGAATGTCAGCTCCGTGTACAGGATGTTAGCGGACAGACTTTATAGAAGATACAAATGCAAAAATATGAAATGATTATGAGATATTATTGATTCTACTTTCATGTTTTGTGCAGGAAAATGTACGACAGTCGTGTACTAAAGTATACATAAAATTAACAACATTGAGTACAAAACTCATTGTTAGTACAAAACTGCGGAAATATACTTTCTCCAACTCATTTATTACTCTAATTATAATGTAATGGTCGTTACAGATCGCTATAGAGTTTATTTACGAGTGAAATAATGTTTTTAAAGCGGGTGTAAGCTCTGTTTGCATCTCCGGAAACTGCTTGTATTTTTCCCATGATGTGATTATAGCAGGTGCAAGCGAAACAATTAAAATAACTAAATGATTTGTCAAACATAGAATTCTGTTTTTTTCACGAGACAGATTAATGTTAAATGAATGAAGGACGATGTATAGGTAAATGTTTTTACTATCTTCAGTTTCACACACACACACACACACACACACACACACACACACACACACACACACACACACACACCGATCACTTCATTTCACTTTGACAATACGTGGTTTTTATTTTCAAGCACATTTCTAGCACATACCTCTGTTTCAGTTTACAATCTCTTACTATGTGATGACACTAAATTCATAAATAACAGAATACGCCATTTAACAGAGAGGTTACAGTCATCCCCATTACAAACACTGGAGCTTGAAGTCAAACGACAAGGAAACTGTGTCTGGTACGTCGTTCTTGCTGTATTGTTCTCCTGTAAACTGGTAGCTCACTCAGTGACATTTACATAATTATGTTGCTATATATACGCCGCTTAACCGCTGTGCGTTTCCTAAGGCGAACATGCTGTAACGTTTTGCCCGGTGACTGAGGGAATCGATGTGTTGGCGCCGAGCGCTCGTAACGCTCGTGAACGGATGAGAAAGGTAGCTGGCAACGTCACCAATAGGGCTACAAATTGGTCCCCTAGGGACACAGGACAGGCCAAGTTCGCGTGCGTATAGCGCGACTTCAACGGCTACGACCCACAAGACAAGACCTTCAAGTCTGATCTGGGTCTTGCTGAACTTTACGGTTCTATATGACTAATGACAAGCTACTCAAGGTCCCTAAGATAAACCTGAAAACGTATGGTGAACGATGTTTCCGTTTTGCCGCCCCTACAGTCTGGAACTCTCTGCCTATGGGGCTGAGACAACAACCATCTTTATCAGCTTTTAGATCTGGACTGAAAACCCACCTTTTTCAACAGGCTTTCAACTGATGTGTCTTTGTATTGTGTGATGTGATTGACGTGTTTGTCTGTATAGTGTGAATGTGTATGAGTGATGTGTGTTAGCGCAATGAGTCACTGTTTCTGAGAAGTGCGCTATATAAATGAAATTTATTATTATTATTATTATATACACACTCGCGTAACCGGCTGTCATAGCGAGTCTTTGTACCTTTCTGTGTTTGTCTGTCCGTCCTATTGCTTATAAAGAGTAGAAACTGTTACTGTCGTTCCATGTTCGTTTGTTTGAGTGATAGCGTGTCACTTGTGTATGCGAGCGAATGAGTGCTTGACAGGGTCGTGATAAACGGTCTTTCAATAACGCGCACTCTGCTACATTCTGTGCATGCTATGCTACCAAAGCCCAGTCTTGAATGATCACGCTATGTGAACGTTAAAAACTGTAGTTTTAGAGAGAGAAAAAAAGTGCTTACCAGATAGGACCCATGTTAGTGGTATACAGCCTTGTCGAACTTCTCTGCAAAACGTCAGCGTTATATCTCTCTTGTATGATCCGCTAATTCAAAACTCGTCTTCACTAACTCTAGTTCTGCTGACGGATTCCCCAGATACTTCGCTCGGCTGTGTGAGATTTGTCGATGAGACTGCGTCAAGCTTTGGATTTTGTTTTCTGCACATACACATTATTCGTCGACATTCGTGCCGAAATTTGGTTCCCGTGAGACAATATAAGTAAACATTTATCGCACTGTTGGTGTACCACAAGGTGGAAAAGATAATACTGAAAAAGGACATTACTTTTGAAAAATAAATATCGTCCCAATATTCTCTTGGGACAAAGTAATTCCAGTACGAGACCAACACTGTGTATGGAAGTGTAAGCAACAAGAAAGCCATAGAAAGCACAATAAGTGTGACTGTAACAGACGATGCTTTCTTTTCTCGCTCGGAAACCCGCTGTGTATGTCCCGTTGTTAGCTTAACACGGACTTCTCGTATAGACACCGTCAGTTTGCGTATCAGAATAGAGTTGCTTATGAGAAGAAAAACAAAGGGAATAAAAGACGAAATCAACAGATCTGTAAGTGACCATACATTCCTGAAAAAGTTGTCGTACCCTACAATAGGAATCTCGCAGACAGTGCTATTTCTATACTCCAAAAGATCAAATCCATATAGGATATGTCCATTAACAAAAGCGGCTACAAAAACTATGAGAATTGCTACTACTCTAGATTTTGTATGAGTACACAGCGCTCGTATTCGATGCGGCCAGACAACAGAGGCAGCTCTCTGTGCCGTCATAGCCACTATCAACCAGGCTGACAAAAGGCCAGTAGTGTACACCAACCACGGAATGGTTTTACATGTGAAAGTGTTCATGAGGTTTATGTTAAATTCAAAATATTCACGCAACATATTATTCGCAAGCCCAGAAAACAGAATGCACAAATCTGATATCGCCAGGCAACAGAAAAACACATGCATAGAGTTTCCAGAAGATCGCATCCGGTATATGATGGTGATAATCATGACGTTCCCGAACGTTCCAAATAGGAGAACCACAGGAGAGACCCATCCTCTGATGAAGGAAATTATTGTGTTAAGGATGAAATGAGGATCACTGGTTTCCTTCTCTATGGACTCAGTGAAAGAATCGATGAAAGTAGCGTTAGAAGTTCTACTGAAAACGCTGTTGTTCATTTCCATTTTTCAGCGGCGTAAAACCGTGGAGGCAAAAATCCAATTGTCAGGAAAACCCACTTTTCGCTGCTGTTGTTTCTGTTGTTTTTTCTAGTTGTTTGTTTCTATTTTAGTTTGCTGTCTTATAAATTTTCAGGAACGATATGACAGTTCCTCGAATAAATCCCCCACAAATTATGTGGGTTGTTTTTTTTTTTTTTTTTTTGTTTTGTTTTGTTTTTCGCTAGAGTTTTGAAATTATTGGTTGAAACCTTTCAGGTCTCTCTTTACGTCTCGCGAAACGTAGAACAGGATATTGACGGTTCTCAGTCGTCAGCTGAATTTTACGGATGACTTTCGGATCTTTACAGAAGATTCAGATTTAATTAAAGGGTCTATATCATGACCCGTAACACTGTCAATCAAAACCCCCACATGATAAAGTCAGAGGCATGTACAGTTCAAGCTGCTGGAACCCAGTGCCTGTCCGCTGATTGGATGCAGTCATTCGAGTTCAGTGGACTGTCTGGATACTTCATTCTGCACAAACAAGTTGGAATGCAAGATCATATCATTTGAAACTCTGCTACTCATAATGATTGTACTATACAAATGATGCCACACAGCCGAGTTTCACCCACTTCACGGGTGCGACTTTGGGGGTGCTTCCCTTAGTATGACACGTCTTATGATGTGGATGATTACACGGCCGGCACCGCAGGTGCCGTAGTTCCCGGGCCTGGTTAATGCCGGGATATTTATGACAGGAAGCGTGAAATGCGGCCATGTCCCGCAGTCCCAAACCACATGGACCTCCATAGCATCATCTTACTATCATCCTCATCTCCATCATCATGCATAATAATAAACAAAATTGTCCCAGCTTCCGAGTCCTCCGTGGATTCCACTCATGACCTGGGAGGAACACCACTGGAGCTGGCAAAGAGCTGGGGCAGCAAAAAAAAAAAAAAAAAAGAAACACCACACCCCGAAGTTTTATATGGAGAATCACTTTTGCATTTTGGGTTGACAGCTGTGTTATGGGCATCAGATTTATGTAGTGTTAGCTCTGCATTTGTTTTACCCTGATCAATCGATGATAAGTATGTCTATGTCAATCATCGAAGCACTTCTGTCAACTTTCCTACGGTGAAGAGGGTCGAGAGAGAGGGAGAGAGAGAGAGACTGACTGACTGACTGACTGACTGACTGACTGACTGACAAACGTTTATTTCAGGATAAAGACTTGTAGGCATGGTCTGCCATTCTTACTAGCTGTCCTGCTAACTTAGGAACACTAAAAAAAATAACGGCTAACATTACAAAAGAGTATGCCAGGCACAAAGGGAGTAAAATTAATCTAGTAAGAAAATAAAAAAAAGACATGCAAAGACATGCAAAGATACAAAGAGAGAGAGAGAGAAAGATGTCCATGCCTACCACCAATCTGGAGATAATTGCTTGCATGTGTTAAGGACTGTGTGCCCTTGCCAGCCTAGACAATTGTAGGTAAATTTTTCAGCTGAAAATAAGCCCAACACTTCTGCATTCATGAGGCTGATTTCAAACAGCTGACAGCTGAACTAAGGGTATCAGATATCTGTGAGCTCTACATTTGTTTTGCCCTAACCATCCAAATCAAACACAAACCCTCTTTCTTTTTTCTACTGTAGGTTTAACAAACAAACAAATGAGAGGGGGGGGGGGGGGGGTGGTAATTTTGTACTTTAACCAAACACCCATTGTGGCATCAGGGTTTTACTGGGGCAGTAGAGGTTCTACATTCAGGGAAAGGAAGCTGTCCTGGGAGAAGGAAAACTCTAAACTCTAACCAAACCAAGCAGAGTTGAAGTGGTGTTGTCTATGCCCTCCTGGGCATAGAGAGAGAACGCTTTTGATATACGGATTTCCCACAGGCTGGTTTGAAATCTAGTGTAAATTCCTGAGACACAACACTCTTTCGACGTCCGATGTGTAAAACAGAAAACAGTGTCAGAGATGTACAGAACACTCACCACCTTCCACTGCTAAAACAGTTTCGCAGACGAAGGAAGCGTAGTAGATTTTATATGTGAGCAAAGTTACAAAAAGCTGCCGTTATAGTGAGCGTCAGCTCCTGTGTGTGTGTGTGTGTGTGTGTGTGTGTGTGTGTGTGTGTGTGTGTGTGTGTGTGTGTGTGTGTGTGATGCTTTGATGAAGCATGTGTTTGATTAAATACTGTAAAAATTATTTATCAAACAGATGAGAGTATTATGGTTCAAAGAGATTTATTTTCAACCTTTTTTACACACAAGTTGAAATCCTGTTTCAGTTATTGATGAATCTCATCTGTTAGAAATACAAGCATATTTCCTAGAACTTTGGATGAAATATATTGTATTATTGATTTAGCGGGATGCACAAAAAGGTGCACATAAACTCTGTAGTAGTTTGCTTGTTTCCTGGTACATGACTATGTTTATGTTTCCAAATATATTTTACGATAGAGCACTTCGTGGGTGCGAGCACACAGAAAAAGATTGAAAACAGATGACCTACAAAGCGTGCACGAGTGTGTGTGTGTGTGTGTGTGTGTGTGTGTGTGTGTGTGTGTGTGTGTGTGTGTGTGTGTGTGTGTGTGTGTGTGTGTGCAAGAACTATCTAAATGGGGTCAGTAATCACAGTCTATGGTGTTATTGAAATCTTTAACAGGTTTGCTGTTGTTGTTGTTGTTGTTGTTGTTTTACCCAAAATGTAAAAGGAGTGTGTACACCTCCAGTACCATCTTTCGTTTGTTGGTCGGTTATTGTTGTTATTGCTGTTGTTTTACCTTCTATATTGTTTTCCTAAATCATTGTTGCGTTTCTGACTGGCCTTATCTGTTGGCAATTTGGATCTTTCCCTTACATACAAACTTTCTGTCAGTACACCCATATCCATTAGATGCACTATCTGATTAAACAGGGGGCCATATTATATGCTTCTCTTGATTTTTCTAAATTGTACCTTTCAATCGGAACACTCCTAAACATGAAAGCTGTTTGAAATTCTCATTTATTTGATTTCATAATTTCAGTCGTACACCCTTACTGCCGCTTTCGCATCCGTCGATAATCACGTATAAAATAACCGTCGATAAACCGTAATAGTGTGGGATTACCCTAACAGGCGCTTCCGCCGTCTGGAGTTACCTTCAATGAAACCTAATCTTGCCTACAAACTGTGCTTATATCCATAAGTTACATTGTAGTCAAGGATACGCTAAAAACCGTAAAATTAAACATACAGATAATTATCCTCGCCCATTAAATAAAAGGGATGAACCTGGTGACAGAGACTACATATTTACCACCAATGCAAAATCCCATCATTGAGAATTGTAACAAAGTATAATATAGACTAAAACTGTCTAGCGCCTGTAAACAGTCTGATTTTAACATTTAAGCGTTCTAAGCATTTCGACGTTTCGCAGTTTTGCGACACACCTACCAACTTTCACAGCTGTAAAATACACAAACACATCTTTAATACCTCCATATTGCACACCATATAAAAGAATTGGAAAGTACCTTGAAAGCAGACAGAAAAGAGTTCATCGCTAATTGCATAAACGCCGTCAAGCAGTGTCAGATACATACAGAACACACACCACCTTCCAGTGCTGAAATAGTTTCGCGGACAATGGCGATGTATGGGACTTTATAGGTGAAGCAATTTACAAAAAGCTGCCTTTTGTGAGCGTCAGCTCGTGTGTGTGTGTGTGTGTGTGTGTGTGTGTGTGTGTGTGTGTGTGTGTGTGTGTGTGTGTGTGTGTGTGTGTGTGTGTGTGTGTGTGTGATGCTTTGGTGAAGCAGTTTTTTTGGATAACATACTGTTGAATACTATTTACAACTGTTTGATTAATTATAGGAAATAAGCATGACTCCAAGACCTTTGGACGAAATTTATGACGTTTTGTTGATTTATGGGGGATACACAGAAAAAAAGGTACACATAAACTCTGGAGTAGTTTGCCTGTTTCCTGGTACATAACTATGTTTATGTATCAAAGATATTTTACGATCGAACACACACACACACACACACACACACACACACACACACACACACACACACACACACACACACACACACACCCCGCACAACGACACACACAGAATTACATTTATTGCCACGTAAATTATTATCTGGACGAAAGTGCAAATATTCTTGAAAGAGAGAGAGAGAGAGAAAGAGAGAGAGAGAGAGAAAGAGAGAGAGTAAAACTTACGGTGAATCGGTTCGTTCCTGTAGTACCTTTCTGTAGATGTGGGCGCAAAGAAAAGAAGAGCCAGCAATGCTTCAGGCTCGCCTGTCACCTCCTGCTGCAGGTGATGACTCAAGTGGCCAAGTCCAGTATTATCACAGTTCATTCAGGGGCAGGAGATGCGGCATTGGCGGATCTACAGTTCACATCAGTATGTGAAAAAAGAGTGGATGAGTAAATGTTTGTGGGAATGGTTAAAATGAGGCTTGTTTGGTATGGTAGGCTTGTCTTGACAGGTGGCCTGTCCTGTATCGTTCCGTCATGGTTGGGCTGAAACCACTAATGTTTCTCAGCCAACTGTAAATCAGAGCTGAAATGATAGGGAGATTTCAAAGAGTTCAAAACAAGTACAACCACTTCTGAGAAAACTCCACTGGTTGCCAGTTCATTTCCGCATTTCAGATGGCGGGGGAGGGGGGGGGGCGCGGGGGGGGGGGGATATCGTCACTTTAATGGCACCCACCATACCTTTCGGCTTCACTCGTCACCTATCAACCGTCGCGAACCACCAGGCTCCGGTCGTCGTCCGAGAGGATTCTCAGAATTCCCATGGCAAACTTGAAATTTCTTGGCCAGCGCTCTTATAATTTTGTCGCACCAACATTCTTTAAGCCTCTGGTTGCGAATCTGAGAAATTCGCCCACGCTATCACTTTTTATGTTTGCCATTCCTAAGACAGGGAAAAGTGTTCCAGAAAACCTGCTGCATGTTCGCATCTTTACCCACTCTAAATGTACCACGGGCAAAATCCTTCACTAACTACAACACGACCCGAGAAGCAGATATTGGCGGAGTTGTCCACGTTCAGTGAATTTATTAAACAATACGGAAAAGCAAAATCCAAGAATAAGGATTTGAAATCTTTTGGCGAGCGCTCTTTCGATTTAGTCGCACCAACATTCTGGAAGTCCCTGTTTGCGAATCTGAGAAATGCGCCCACGCTATTTGTTTTTAAGACCAATCGGAAAATGTTCCTTTATTGCTAAGCCTTCCATTAATTTCCTGTATAACATGTCAGTTTCACCAGTGTATGTCTGTCCATCTTCGTGGGGAGCCGGGGTGGCCGAATGGTAGAGCATTGGACTGTCAATGCTCAGGTCATGAGTTCGTATCCCGGCTGGGGCCAAATATTTGTGCTGGCCCTTTTTCTCGGTGCCCCGTCTTTGATATTACCCTTATTTGGTGGGAAAGGACGTTAAACTCCCAAACACCCACCCACCCACCCACCTTGTCCATCTTCGTAAAGTTTGTGTGAGTGATCGATGCATTGCGTTTTAAAGAAATGCGCCCTGAAAATACCACATATTATTACTTCTTTACCCGCTAAACATACGGCGGCGTTAAGCCCCAAATACTCACGCTAAACATACGGAGATTTTGATCTTTACCTTACTGTCGACCGTGTACTTCTTGCCTCCAATGCTAAAGCCTGTTCAGTGACATTTCACTTCAAACTAGTACATTCCTGGTTCGAATCCCAGCCGAGACAAGCGGGATTTTTCCTACCTAGGTCGGCTCCTACCAAGAGCGGGTGTGCTATGGGCCCAATGGGGAGGCTGTTGCCACACAGCCGAGCTTCACCCACTTCACGGGTGCGACTTTGGGGGTGCTTCGCTTGGTATGACACGTCTTATGATGTGGATGATTACACGGCCGGCACCGCAGGTGCCGTAGTTCCCGGGCCTGGTGAACGCCGGGATATTTATGACAGGAAGCGTGGAATGCGGCCCTGTCCCGCAGTCCCAAACCACATGGACCTCCATAGCATCATCTTACCATCATCGTCATCTCCATCATCATGCATAATAAAAATTGCCCCAGCCTTCGAGCCCTCCGTGGATTCCACCCATGACCTGGGAGGAACACCACTGGAGCTGGCAAAAAGCGTTGGGGCGGCAAAAAAAAAAAAAAAAAAAAAGACCGCGGATACTATTGTAACTGCATATCTTCTAAATAATAAAACAGTGTTCGTAAGAACCTTCAAATGCAAGCGGCATCAATGGAATACAGTTGTCTCAAGATAAAATTGCGTTTGTCAGATTCGTCTTCACTGATATGTTCATTCTTTCACACGGCAGCGCCGATCTGACAGTTGTGCATGCACCATCCCACCTCCTCAACCCACTCAAATCGAACCTTAAGCTCGAAATACAAAAACAAAAAAAAAAACCAAGCATGCTGTTGATGGGATCGTGATAAAATATTTCATATTAGTCTGCACATAAGCATGTACATGAAATTGTTTCATTAGAATGTTGGCATCTCTCTCTCTCTCTCTCTCTCTCTCTCTCTCTCTCTCTCTCTCTCTCTCTATCTCTCTCTCACACACACACACACTCACACACACACACACACACACACACACACACACACACACACACACACACACACACACACACACTGTGTGTGTGTGTGTGTGTGTGTGTGTGTGTGTGTGAGAGAGAGAGAGAGTTTGTCTTTGTGTTTGCTTGCGTACTGGACACACAGAATTGTGCACTTCAAAATGAATCTGTCTTTCGAAAACGGAACTGTCAGCAGAGAAAGAGAGAGTGAGTACTCTTAGGCCTACATTTTCACATGAGTGGCGTTGGTTTGTTTGTTCGTTTGTATGTGTTGTTTATCGTTTGTTGTTGTCCTCCCTTGGCGTGCACTGATCGAGGGAGCCGGGTTGGCCGAATGGTAGAACGTTGGACTTCTAATGCTCGGATAGTGAGTTCGATCCCGGCTGGGGCCAAATATTTGTGCTGGCTTTTTCATCGTTTCCCCGTCTTTGATATCACCCTATGTGGTGGAAAAGGACGTTAAACCCCCAAAACACCCACCCACCCACCCGCACCGATCGACATATAAATGAATGACTCAGTCTCCGCCACGTAAAAGTTCGCTTTGCAGACGGTGTGCATCGCCGTATATTTGCTGTTAATGATGCTTAGTTGGTTTAGTTCGCCCGTTAGCCGGGTGCAAATGTATACCAGCCATGCGCAGAACTGGCAAGTAAACTCCAGTCCTGCACTAACGGGGGCGACTGTATGCAAATGTTCTCGGGGGTCTGGCGAGGTGAAGTCACGTGGCCGCTGACTTCTTTCTACGACTTTACTTTATGCGAATTATCGACGAAATTGAATGGTATACATTTGCACCCGCTAACGGGCGAACACTACCAACTGAGCGTAAATGATAGGAATCTTTTAGCGTCATCATCGGCTGCGCAAGCTGTGCCAGCTCAAACAGTTTCAAAGTTAGGGGGTGTGAGGGGAATATATCCGCATATCCACAGCTGCAGTTCGCGCGTACTCATCCTGTCAGCGACAAATACACGTTCTAAAGATAGAGGTGCCAGCCGGAACTGAACAGCCTCTTTCATGTTCAACATTACCAGGTTTGAGATGGTATCACTGAATACCTTGCAAACACTGAGCTGCGTGTTATCCGGATCTCACACCCAGAAGTATGGCACACGTTGTCCATCCAGTTCACGCCACAGCGAGTTACACGTATGTAGAGACACTATCATTGGATAGTTAGGTGCTATCCAGACGTCACACGCAACAGTAAAGTCCACGTGTACATCCTGTGAACCGTTCATTAAAAGGCCGGGACTGGTGTTCTCGATAGACAGGCAGACGCACACTTCCGCTATTCATCGTTGAACTTCAAGCAAGACCATGGCTGTAGGTAGTCTTGTGTTCCTGGCGCTATTAGCCGTCTATGCAGGGTCAGTTTGGTCCCACGAAATATGGAGTAACGAGATACTAACTCAAACAGTGGAAAAGATAAGCGGTCAGATCGTCGAACTGAAAGTGGCAAGCAGCGAACTGGCGGGCAAGGTTGACAAGCTGAGAGAAAGTTTAGCTGCAAAAGGTAAGGGCAGTAATTCACTGTACACATTCCCTACGCGTTTTAAGGTACATGACGGCTCATTGGACACACCCACATTAAGCATTGGTTTAAACAGTTTTTATTCATTTTGAACAAATAGAAAATGCACTCACACAATTTCCACAAGGCCGAGCACAACAAGTTAAAAAATTATTAATGTGCTCATAAGTACAAAACATTTGCGGCGGAGGCGTCAGATACAGTATTATAAGACAGATCTGTAAGAGATAGAGAAGAAAGAGGATAGAAAGAATGACCAATAAATACAGTACAAAGAAAAATGCAGTGGAATTGTGTCTGCGACGGCGGCAGCGGGCCGGCGACTGGTAATGGTAATCGGAATTTAGGTGTCAAAGCGACCTGATACTTCTATAAAGTGCTGTACAGTTTCAAAAATGTTTATATTGTCATTCAAGGGAAGACAGAGATTCCCTCTCAAGAGGGTGTCGATGATGTAGTTATATGGAAGAGCTGATATTGTTTGAGTACGTGCATTATACGCATTACGCATTCACATCTCTTGAAAGGGGAAGATCCCGCCCCCCCCCCCCCCCCCCCCCTGGTGCGTACCACGCCATGAGCCGTTTGCAGTTGTACATTTTTAATCTCGTGCGTGGATCTTGCCGAGATTCGCGTTTTAAAACATTACTGTGCAGATTCTTTGAAGGTGTTGTTCCGGGATGTTCCCCCTGACAGCGTCTTTAGCTTCTTGAAAGAGTCGAATTTGTTCTATAAAATTAAGATACCTCAAGTAATACGAACTATCCTCGACCTGTATATATTCGATGTACAAAGAAGTGAAACGTGTTTATTATATAAATCGGATAGATTTTTGATAAATATTTACACCTTGTTCCTCTTCCTTTTTATTTAGTCTGAAGAAGAAGGACCTTGATTAGCCGCGAAATAGTCTTTGTTGCTTGCGCGGCGTTTAGCCCTAAATGACTAAATAACTATTGCGCATGTTAAGTATTTTCCCTGCCAAACATAATCATGGAGGTTTCCATCTTTACGCTATTGGCGACCGTGTACCGCTTGCCTCCTCGGGCAGACTTGCTCTCC